>JAAAKQ030517777.1:0-39152 GCA_010016005.3 Zanna intricata | reverse complement strand
GTGGCACAGACATTCGGTCTTATGCTCTAGGGCGACCGAATGGGGTGGTGGCGGGAGAAATGCCAGCAAACCAATCTAACACTAACTGCGTAGAAGATGAAAAATGCGCGAACTGCGGCTGTTCACATACAGCCCGCTACCGAGATTGCCCAATATTTAAAGGAGAAAAGGCAATTCTCAGAATCGCTACCGAGCAGAAGCTCTCTTTTCCGGCGGCACGCAAAGAATATACAGACAACTTGGTTAAACCAGTTGGTCCTTTGCCGCCGCTACATCAAGGCAGGCTCCTGGCAAACGTAGGTAATCAACAGTGCGGATCCTGCAGTGAATTAAAAAACTTGTTACTTGAACTCTCTGACCAAGTTGCCTCACTTACAGCCACTATTTTAGAGCTGACAAAGACGAACAAAAAGCGTCTAGTTGCAGTTAGTGGATCCAACAGTGGGATCCCTCTCAAAGCTTGCCTACACGGGCAGGAGCAAATACATCAGGTGGTAAGCCACCAAATAAGCTCCCGGTGAAGGGAGTTCATACAAAACCTCCTCTGGGATGTCGTCCACAACTTCCCAGTTATCAAAATCTCCCCCTCCTACACCACGTGAACTGGAGTTTATGTTAGAGGAACCGCCCGATTCTACGGCATCAGATTTCTTTATAATCAAAAATTCGAAAAAGAAATACCGGATTATTTGTAACTAATGAGGAGTCCCATGGCAACACAATATCTATAGCATGTAGTTATCCATCCGTTACTACATGCGATTTTATTAATCATTTAAAACTCACTCTTCGGGCAAAGTGGCAAGATTATTGGACGGCCACAGTCGATAATAATCTTCGGCGTATTAAAGATACTGCGTTGCATGGGACTCCTCATAAGGAAATATTCGTCGAGAAAGTAGTACTTTGCTGATTGCGGGTACCTTATGAAAAACACAACTTTGCATAAGACGTGACTGCCAACTAACTGTGCTTCATATCTTAGTAGATTGCGTATGTTATGCAATCCTCGCGTCGCAAATATACATTTTTTACCCGAAAACCAAAAAATTAAATTACTTTAAAACATTCTTCATATTTTAGGAAATGACAAGACAGTGATAGGGTTCTCATATTTTCCTGCGACGTACAAATATTTTTAATAAAATTTAAGTTTTACATAGTTTTTTGTTATCCGTAAAGGAGCTTTTTACAACACCCCTTACGAATTTTTTTAAAGACACTTTATAATTTTTTGTTATAATTTTATTTTTAAGATTGTGATATTATTTACCTTATATTAGTTTTAAGTTTTAGATAGTATCTTATCCGTGATATTAGCTTTAAGTTTTAGTAACATTTTTAATTTTAATCTAGTTTTAGTTTTAAAACATTTTAATTTATCTTCTCTCTGATATTAGTTCTATTTTTATTATTTCTATTTTTAGTTTGTTTTATTAACCATAATATTGTTTAATAAGCATTTTTATTTAATCTGGGCGATAATAACGCTTTCGCGTTTTTCGCCCTCCGAAAAAAAAATGTATTCTCTCACTAAGTGTGTATTAAATTAATAAGTTTGTAATTAGATAAATTCATCTTTTTTAACAAACTTAGTAGGTTGATTTAATATTTATATCTTTCCAAGTATTGGTACTCTAATAATATCATACAAATTCACGGATTTACAATAATAACAGCTATCATAATTATATTAATTCATCAATAAAAAGAATACTACTATTTATTACGAAATAAAAGTCGTATTAAACCAGATGATTTTTGAAGGTTTTCCTTTTTTCCTGTAAATAAACGATATTCAAGAAAATTACATGAAAAAATTATTTTTAAAAGTCAATTTTGTTTTATTGAACCTTTAACTTTTCTTTTTATTTATAATTGCTTGTTTTTAATCTCATAATTTTAGTAGTGTGTATTTATTTTGTATGTTCTTTATTAAATGAACCAACTACATTTTTCACACAGTGTTGTAATGTACAACAGCGGATTGATACAATGATTATAGGGGAGGGGGGTTTTGTTAATAATGTGTAGATGTTTTCATCATGTTCAGGTTTTTGTGATGAATTTAGCTATAAGTTGGTAGTTGAAACAATATTGAAAGGGGTTAAGTCATTCACAATTTTAAGCAGTGTACTTTATTACTATTGGAATTGGTACTATAAATTTTTTAACAAGGTTTAGCTTTGAACTGGTCTATAAGATTTAGAATGTAATATTCTGTTGGAGGAAGAAATAGTGAACTAATGACTAAATAATTTTAGGAAAAGACTATATATTCACCTAAAACCTGTTTTTAAATGGAACATATATTGATCTTAAAAAAAACAACTGTTTGTACATGCTACTGGTATTTAAGCTCTGTTATGGAGCCAGTAGATTGTAATAGTATAGGATTAAGACTTTAATTCTATATTATTTCATTATGCAGAAGATTGTGAATTCAGTTAACCAGCATATCAATGAGCAGAAATGGTACATTGAAGCAAATATTCCATATAGATAAGAGGCGCAGTTGGAAATGGAATAAAATTTGATTTTCTAGAATAAAATCAACATAGATTAAAACATAATATAGATGCAGCCTATTTGTCAGAGAAAACTATTTGCATTTAAGTAAGACAAGAGTTTAAATTAAGGGCTTTTCATTTTAAACTTCTCTCTTTTTCCATTTAACCTCCGGAACCACCTTAAGGTATTACTTATGAAGATGATCTATATGAATATAAACATAGTCTCAGGTCAACCATTCTTGAGATGTGTAGTTTAATTGAAAACCAACCACCAAAAGAAACTAGTATTCAAATCTGAATAAAAGTAAAACTGCCTTCTCTAGGATTTGAACCTTAGAATTCTCGACTTTGAAACATGGAAGGAGACATTTAATATGTACATTGCAAAGAATATGAGATTTAGAACATATCCTGTAACAATGGCTCACAATGTAATAATGCTGAAATATGAAAATTTGAGCCTGTATTAATTTTTTTTCCGATGAAAAAAAATGTTAACAAGGAATGTGTTTATGCACACCCACGGTGGGCGAAGACCTTGTGCCCACGCACATGAAGAGACCCTGTGCGTTACGCACAGGGTTGTGAGGTATGTAGGGCTCAAAACCAGGATGCTGTCGCCCTGGCCTAGCATAAAGCTAAGTAGGCTCTGAAATATGGAACTGTGGTATCCATGAACAGAGTTGCTCCTACCCCCTACCGATTAAACCTCCCTCACTGTTTCCCGGGGGGGCGACTGGAATCACCTTTCGGCATATCATCAGCCAGCCCTAGTAGATGTGGCAGCAGATTAAACCTAATCATTTTCCCTTCCTGATTGGACTCCTGCAGCGGTGCCCCCCTTCAGCTCCTCCTGGGATCATTAGGGCGTGGCGACTTGCTCGCTTGTGGTGAACCAACACGTCCCTCCTCCAAGAGATTACCCATCCCGCCATACTAGCCTGATCTAAAGGGGCAGCATGCACATTGAAAAATGCGCGAGTGCCCCTCCCCCACCTGCACACGATCTCTCAAACTTTAGAGGGGTCTAAATGCTACCCCAACTCAGTACACTCATGTGTATGTCCTGGACAAAGGCACCCTCAGCAATCAGGCTGCCTCCCTTTCCTGCATGTCGCCACATTTTGTCATGTATGTTTTTTTAAATAGGTATTAATTTGATTATATTTATGAGCACTCCAATAGTAAAAATCTGCTTCATATGCAAGTATAGGTAGTATGCAATATTGTTTAAGATCTTTTTTCTAAGAAACCAGTGAAAAATTCTTATGATTATTTTCAATGAGAGATTGAAAATACTTGCAATTAGGGTAAATCATTCTTTTCTGAAAAGAAAGGGAAACAGATGAAAGGGAGAAGAGAAACAGACAGATACTAGTAAGATCCATATCAAAATTGATAAAAGCAGTGTCCTTATGTAAGAGTTATATTTTTTGTTTCATTAATTTGTTTATGTGGATTTCCCTTTTTTTCTGGGTTTTATTTCAAGGATTTTATTTTAGAGTTGGGGTTTATCTATAGATTCAACTTTTTTTTTCTTTTTTTTTTGTATTTTTTTTTATTATTGTTTAAACAATAAAAATAATTATTGTTAATTGTTAATTAACAATTATTGTTATTGTTAATTGTTAATTATTTGTTAATTGTTAATTTGTTGATTCTTTGTGCACATTATTCTAGTGTTATTGATACTAAAGCATTCCTTTTCCATTTGTCAAGAGTATCTTGTTGATTCCAATCTTTTGTCAAGATACCTCATTGAAGTAAATTTTGTTATCACAACTGCTTATAATATGGTGAGATCTGAACAACTAGTTTTATTTCAATGAAAAAAGGCAAAACATTTATCTCCACAATTTTAAATATTCAGTTATATCTTTAATTAACTATATTATTCAGTTAAAACTTATCCTTGTATTTATGAACATTCAATGTTTTCTTAACAGAATAGTCATTTTGTTAGAAACCTACCTCTACTAAACCAGCCAATGAAGACATTTATTTAACTTTAATAAAACCATATAATTTTTTGAGTAATTTATTTTACCAGATCCTGATTCTTGACATTCGTGAAAAAATTAAAATGTTTATGTAAATGAATGTCAAAAATTTCAATGAATGTCAAGCATTTTAACTTTTTTATTGAGCCTTTTTTAGAATTAATTTCTTTGACAAATTTTTTACACCTATGCTACATTAGGAAGGGGTACATATAGTAAGGAAATATAAAGAGATACAGTTTCTCAATGTCTATCCAATGAAATTATATTTAAACAATTTCAAAATCTACCATAATTCTCAACTATCACCACCAATGTTAACTTATGACAATATGTGTATACATAAAAATACTTTTTGTTCCTTAATCTTAAATGTTATTTCCTGGCCTGGAGTGGTCATGTCACTTAAATAAATATTGTTACTAATATAATGATTTTTACTTAAGTAAAAACAGTTATTTGTTTATCGAGATTAGAAATCAGATTTTTATTCATGTGATGGCATTAATGAAAATAAACCTTTTTCTGGTTAGTCTCCAGGGGATGATATGTATGAATGAACTCCTTAGAACTCTCAATGCATTAACCACTAAACCAGCCCGTTGGGCTAATGAAAATAAACTTTTTTTTTTTTAACGTCTGGAACCACCGTTAAGATATATCTCGAAGGATGAGATGAATGAATTGTAGTGTGCGTGAAAATGCCATGCCTGACAAGGAGTTGAACCCGGGATCTCCAGATGAAAGGCTGAGACGCTACCACTCACGCCATGGAGGCCGGCAATGAAAATAAACCTTGTCTGCTTTATCATAACTGAAATTTTACTCTCCTCAACTAATATTCTAATTGAAAAGTTACAGTGCATGCTGAATAAAATTCAGTAGTTGAGGGGAATAGAGACCTCAAGTATCAGGATAGATAGTGCAAAAGAAAATAGTTTTGTCAATCAAAGACAGTATATCATTTGACAAAAATTTTGTCAAAACAGCATATCATTTAACCATAAAAACATTTTTCAAGAAACATAACTTAAAGAATCTATAAATATTGTGTGTCAAAAAAAAGTTCAAAATTGCAAACTTTTTATATATTTATTTAAAGAAACAAAAAAGTAAACATCAAAAAGTAGAGAATCTATTAATACATATTTGTGTGTCATAACTAATTATAATAATGTTTAACTATTTTTAAAGACCATAAATCTCAATAATGCAAAAAAAAATTCAAGTAAAAAAAGTAAACATTACAGACATCGTAAATCTCAATATTATCATATTGTTAACATAGTAAAAACAACAAACATCATATAAATTAACCATTATAAAATTGTAAACTGTATATATAAAATATGTTTGAATCTGTTTTACTATTTTTAATAAAGATCATAAATCTCAATATTAAAATTTTCTTTGAATCTATAAATACATATTTGTGTCGCAGCTAATTATGTTTAACTATTTTAATTAAGATCATAAATCTCAATATTATCACAAATTTAGCATGTTACTGAAAACCTTCTCTTTAGAGTTGTAATAGTCTTTTCCAGCACTTGGAAACTCCTGCACAATATAATGGGATTTCATTGAGGAATATATATATATATATATATATGTGTGTGTAAAATATTCAGTATTTGATTGTTTTTTGCTCAAAATTCTTTCGGACAAAACCGATTTATGTGAAATTTTGAAGTAATTACAGAATAACGCAAGGAACAAAAGTGCCTCAGGGATGAAAATTATTGCATTCAAAATGAATGCATAGGTCTATGGAGGAATAAATTCTAAGCAAAAAATGTTTCCCTTCTGTGTGTGTGTGTGTGTGCGTGCGCGCGCTCTCACATGCGCATATACACATTTAGATGAAAGTATAGTTAGGAGAAGAAAAGTAGGAAGGAAGAAAAGTTACAAAAATATTCGTCCAACTGACTTAGGAGAGATGGATGGTCTTTACTACAAATTAAAATGTGAAAAATCCCTGCATCAGAAGAACTTCTCCAAATGATATTTTGCAATTACAAAAAAAAGAATGGGCACAGTTGGACTTTTTTGTAACCCTATGTGTAGAACATGCTCCGGTTGTAAAAATTGTCCTCCAATTACTGGCCAAGAGAAGGAGGTCGAAACTGCAGTGATGTCAGTTTTTGTGATACTTGTGTAGAGTTACAATAATAAAATGTGCTATTATATATAAAATTTTTATTTCTTTCCTTTACTTTTTTTATAATTTTAAGTAAAAATAATTGTTAATTTTAATCATGAGGCCAGTTTATAAGGTTTGGGACGTTGCAATTAATTATATTAACCATTGTAAAAAGTTATTCATTTTAGATGATTATTTATTTATTAATTAAAATTCAATTGATAAATAAAATCATTTAGCTTTTTTCCTTCTCAAGCAAAGTTTTAATTGTAATAAGCCTCATCTCTCTAATTCTTTGGTCATCTAAACTAGTTGAAATATCATCTTTGCTGAACTTTGAACCTCTTGAAAGACTACTTTCTTTCCTAAAACTCAGACTATGATGAGGTGGGCCACCTCGTCCATCAAGATCAGGTGGGCCACCTTGTCCATCAGGACTAGCTGAGTCATCTACACCAAACAATACCTTTTTATACTTTTCATCAAAAATGACGCTCGCTAAAGACCTTTTATTTACTATGTGAAAAAGATTAGTCGTGTGATTATACCTTGCAATGGCATAATAAAACATAACTAATAAGCGAGTTAAAAAAAAACTTATAGCAGCAATAATACAAAGTGCAACTTGCAAAATTATATTTTCAGGATGCATAAGATTTTTAGTGAGTTGTCGTAAACTGTAGTTATTAGTTAAAGCTGAAGAATAGGATTGAAATGCCGGATTTTGTATCAAATTAGGTGTAAAATGATAAAGTAATATACAAAAACAGAAAAAGATAACTAAAATTGTTAAAATAATTCCAATAATATAATGAACAGTTTGTCTTAATAAATCAAATGTAGGAGAAAGAAACCAAAAAAATATTATTCGAATAAAAACAGTTGTTGTAAATAGAGCAATAACCACTATCACAAAGTATTCACGAACCATAGGCCTATAAAGATTTAAAAATTTGGCATCAGATAAATAGTTTTTTAATGCCTCATTTGTAAATATATCAAATTTAAAATGTATAAAAGTTAATATTACAGCTGTACAACCTAGAAAACATGCTATTAAACTTAATATGTTGGAAATTTTTTGAAAAAAATTCTTAAACCCATATAATTGTAACAAATACATCGTACGTGCAATAAATATGATTAATAATATAAATATTAGGAAAGCTGCAGTTATACCCCAGAAACTCATATTGTACAGATGAAAGATTAATGAACGTATCTGTAACATAGAAAACAAGAATCCATTATTGAAAGTTGCAGAAATTTGAGATATACAATCACAAAAATATGTCATGCTTTTCATTTATTAACAAATATTTTATAAAATTAATTTGATTTTCGATTATTATTTGCAGTTTTTTCTTTTTGATATTGATTTTTTATCATTTTTTTGTTGATTTTAATTGGCGAAAATAAGTGGGAAACAAGGTGTAACATGGAACTTTTTTGATCAATGACAATTTTTTTTTTTTAATTTTACTTATATTTTTTCTTAAAAAACAAGAGAAAGCTGAGCCTTAAAAATTATATTATTTTAAATATGGAATAATTTTTTTTATTAAGACTCATGTAAGCAATAATTGATAACCAACTATTTTTACCTAACTAGTAGGTAAAAAACTTTCTGAGAATTGAACCAGAAACCACACGATCTATAACATCCATCCTTTGTTTCAGTTACCCAAAAAGTTTTGTTAATTTTAAATCTATGAAATTTATCCATCATTCTAACTTAAAAGCATTACCAAAACATGATTTTAGAGCTTGTTTGTAATTTTTGCGACACTTGGCAACAACAACCAAATTTTTTTTTAACAAGCAGATATGATAACATAATGCTTATGATTTCAAATAAACATTTAAGTCATATAATTACCACCATATATGAAAGTTTCATTTACTAGAATCATTATAGTTAAGGTTATGAATTGTTGAGACATATATAACGACATAATTGTTGAAGACTATGTGAGCAGTTGCCTAAGTACTGTTATATAGCAGGGTGGAAAGCTAAATTTTCAACACCTTAAAGAGGGGACGACTTTTCAGTGAAGTGATAAAAAACCCTGGAAAAAGTTTTGTACCTCTATTCCCTATTAGTAGTACCTCTTTTGGACCTGCCTTCTAGTCTTTTTTTAATAACCTAGCAGAAGATCTGTGAGTGAACATTTGAATTAAAAGTTAATTTCCTATAATAACCTTTTTTCTTTTTAATTTTTACATAATATATAATAACCTAATATTAAATAATAATTGGATTGAAAGCAAAGTATAAGATTTGAATACTGGTTTTCCTCAGGGAATCAGCCTTGGCCCTTTATTATTTACATTAATAATACCTTTGAACTAAAAAATCATGAATTGTAAAATAAATGGTATTAAAGAGATATAAATCAGTGCATTACATTTTTTACGGTTTCATAAGATAAAAAGAAGGTGTTCCAGATTGGAAGTTGGGTGTGGTGTTAAAAAAACAATTATTATATATTATTCCATTATTATATATTATTAGCTTTTGTAGGACAGGATTAATGGATCAAATAAATGGAACTATTTCAAGAGAATGGAAGAAAATTTTATTAAATATAGAGATCAAGGCAAATCTCAAGCTGAATAGCAAACTTAAGTACTTTAATAAGTTGACAGTTTCTTTTTTTTTTTAATATCCATAAATAATACCAACTTGTGTATGCTATGTAAAATTAGAAAAAAGAAACTAAAACAAAGACAAAGCAGTTACAGGAAAATAACTTTGGTTTAAATGTTCATTATTAGATCTCAATCACAAAAGAGTAGCATTAAAAAAATATTATTAATGGGAGGAGTAAAAACATGTTTTTTTGTAAAACAAAATAAAAATATTACAAATCATGATTCAATAAAGTAAAACAATAACTCAGTGCAAGATGCCTAACCACAATCATGTCTTCTGGCAAACGTTTCCACATTTTACAGAGTTTGCTGTATCATTATATCTTTGAACTTACCTCAATTTTTGTAATATATGTTCCCGTTGCAAAATTCTCAGCCATAAAAACAACTGAAGAAAATGTATTTGTGTTAACATTATACAGAACAAACTCAAAAAAAACTACTCTTGTTAATTCATCTATCCAATTATAAAATCTGAGATCATCTATTTTCAAGCTTGATTTTTCACGAGTATTACTTAGCAACGCAATATAGCCTCCACCATCATAATATTTGCCAGATTTCCCTAAAAGTAATGAAAAATCTTAATTAAAAATGTTGTATAATTTATTTGATTGCTTGTAATAATTAATATCTAATACACTTGGTGGTCTGGTCTTTAGTTCATAAAAAAATTACAATTTTCAAAAAGGCAATTTACTATATACTGAGAAGGTGTAAATGAAAAAATAAAATATATTATTTTAATAATTCAGAAAAGTAGATAATCCTATCTTTTCAGTAAAATAGAATGAAAGTTTGTTTGTTTGTTTGCTAAAAAAAACAAATTTGTACCAGGTAAATTTTTTATATGCATTTTCATACAATTACATGAAGATAATTAAGACACAGACATACCCTTTTAACAGGCCTGTTGAATAAAGATAAGTAACTACTGTTCAGAGTTGATTTTATAGAATAAGAACACTTTTAAGCCTAAGTTATCTCATAATTGCAGCTGAATAAAAGCAGTCTTTTACTTAAGTAAATTGGACTTACTTAAGTAAAAGGTTGATTTTTTGTGCCAGTTTCAATTCAGTCAAGACACCTTACCTTACAGACAACTACACCAAGACATGATTTTTTAAATATTCATTACTGTTTTTATATTAATATATTTTCATGTAGGTTATTTATTTGTTAATTTTTGGCATTTTTTTTTTTATAATTCATTTTGTAAGTAAAAAAAAAAAAAAAATTACCTCTATGACAATAAGTGAATTAGATTATAATTAGTTAAAAATGAACTAATTGTTAGCCTTGTTTTTATCAAACAAGAAAACAGTGTTCCTGGCATTTTAGCTGGGCTTTTTTGGCTGATTGTCATCTACTTTTTCCATCAGCACTTTCTTCATAGCTGTCTTCTACATTTTCTTCAGAATATTCAAAATTAACCACAAAATATTACACATAAAATATTTTGAGGTTAATTTTGAATATTCTGAAGAAAATGTAGAAGACAGCTATTAAGAAAGTGCTGATGGAAAAAGTAGATGACAATCAGCCAAAAAAGCCCAGCTGATCATAGATTCAACTATGATCTCTCCTTGGCATGCTTGACATGGACACAGTTCCTCTGTTTTCTGTTGACGGGATTTTTAAATGGCATTAAATGGATTCGAATATCTATCAGGCTTGGTATTTTCATATACACTACAAATCATTCATATCATCTGAAGATATACCTAACAGTGTTTCCAGAGGTTAAGCAAGAAAAAAGAATGGATATTACTCCTACCCGCGCTGCTATCGGAAGTTTCTATTGGGAACTGGTTGGCCACCAGCCACAGTTATAGCTCCAAACACTGTAAAAATGGTGGATAGGTACTTGCTGGCATACAGCGACCTAGGGGTGGCAGCAAATTACTCTTTTATTTCTTTTAAGTTGACAGAATATATTTATTATTGACTTTAGTAATATATTTTTAATATAGACGGGGTGCACCTACCCAATTAGTTTAATGTATGACAAGTGGGACACGTAAGCGAGTGGTGTTGTGCGACATGCTTAGTCAGTTCACGCAATATTAAACTTAGCTCCAGGAGCTATTTAGAATTGGTCGCTTAACTGTTTGAGGCACAGTTAAGCCACCATGCGACCGAATAGGGTGGTGGCAGGAGAAATTCCAACTTACTGCATTCTTGCGAATCCTAATTTTCACAAAGGTATGAAGACCACCCATGTTATATTGCAGCTGTGGGTGTTCGTACCAGCGGTTATTACACCTTTTAAATGTTAACATACCTTCTATTTTTGTAAGGTATAAGGTATCCCTGATTATAAGAATCAACCTTATAAATTTTACTTTTAATTTTATCATGCACAAGAAACAATCAACACCACCTATTGTCTTTCAGAAAGTGTTTCATCATAGTCTCTCACAGATAATACTTAATAGTATACAAAGATGGATCAAAACAAAATGAGACCGTTGGATGCGCATTTATTGTTAATAGCAGAATTTATATATTTAATTCACCAAGTATTGTAAGTGTATTCACTGCTGAACTGTACACTATCAGTAACGCCTGAATATCGATAACCCAAAGTATCGTTATAACGTAACGACAACGCTCACTACACCAACGCCATGGAGCGTTGGTGTAGTGAGCGTCTTGCGTTTGCTGTTGAGTGATCTTTTAAAATTGTTAATTCAGCTCTGCAAGCTGAGTTGAACTCTCTTGTACAACAATTCCTCGGTACACATGGCAACAGTTTTAACACGTTATTACGCTGCAAATCAAATCACCATCTTATCCCAACATACAATTTTATCCAGCATACTATTTTTTGTTTCCGAAACTCGAGGTTAAGATGAAAGGCCATCCAAAGGACTTGCACGAGCAGTTGAAGGCGATACCACAATGTGATTTCTCCAGAGACTTTGATGGGCTCTACTGGCGCTGCAAAGATATAAAACTAGAGAAGAGTTCTATGTAGAGGGCTGATGTAACTAAATTCGTTTATTTTTAAATGAAAAATTTAAATGTTAAAGGAAGTTGGAAGCCTGTCACATATCACATACATTGATGCATTCATCTGGAAGCCACAGGATGTAAACTTGCAGTTTCCAAATCTTTACATGATGTAAACCACAGGAAAGGTGGGAGAAATCTTTCTGAGATGCTAATGAAAACAATCTTTATATCAGGATAAACTCAAGAACTATTTTGCTTGTTATAAAGAACTGTAGATTGTAAAATTTTTAAGCTCATTTGAGATTTAATTTGCAAGTCTTAGTATTGAAAGAAGGAATTATCAGACTGAAGTACCACACATCTGGTAAAGTTGGACCTGAAGAGGCCGATTATAATTGAATTAATGTTTAGTTCAATTCTTTGTCCATTCTGATATACAAACTTGGAAACTATTGACTAATAGAAGGTCCCAATAACTAAGCGTTATTTGGGACCTTCATAGTTTATAATATAATTAACGTGTTTTGGATGAACAACAATGATTTTAATATAGATAATCAGGATTAAGAATAGATGGTGCTAACCCATAGTCAGTTCTTGATATTACTACCTGATAAAATATCAGGTTATATATTCATCTCCCTGTAAACCAGTGATAAAACACTACTGCTACTACTAATAAAGCAGTTGACTAGGGTTGGTTGAAAGGTCTGACCAAATGACTATGAAGAATTTGTCAAGTATGATCCTTTAGATGGCATGCTGTGAAGTTTCAAATTTGTGCATTTACTTGCTTGTCTGTTATGTATAAATAAAGAGAACTAGTTGACATTTTTTGATTTGAAGCTAGATTCTTCTCAGTGATGACTCTACAAGGTTTCTTTGCTATTTAAAACAGAAGATAAAACATGTATTCATCATTAGATGCCAGAAATCAAACAAGGCAGCCTATGTAGTGGATGAGAAAGCGATCCCATCTTTACAAGAAAAGTCATGGTCAATGTGTTATTTAAATTTGAATTTTTATATTGGAAATATAATTAAAAATTACAAAAGATATACTTTAAAAAAACATTACTTTTCAAGTGTGATTGACTGTTGCTAACAGGCAGAAGGATTTAATAAAGAAGAATTTTACTGTATGATAATTTATTATGTGAAAAAAAAGAAAGTACCAAACATTCCAATTGTGTTTGTTTCAGCTGCAGTAAAGTAAAACCAATCTTTATATTTTTGTATTTGTTTTCCAGCTTTAGTTACGTTTTCAAGGATCAGAGGTTTCCACTCAGCAGAGTAATTTTTAGTGTCTTCAGAATTTTCAAGTAGATCATTACATTCATAGCTTAATTCTTCAGTCACATTTGTTGATGAAGGAAATGAACAAGTCCCTCCTGAAAAAAATATTGAAAATAATTATAAATCAACATACAGAAATATGATTACAACTTATAATTGTGAGCCTAAAAGGAAATGTTAACACATATGTTATATATTTTGAAACTAAATAGGCACTGTTTTTCCATTCCTCCCAATTCAGCAGTAATCATTTCATATAAATATGGATTTCTCATCTTATAGCTCCAGTTAATTTCATATTGATTTTTTGTTCTCTACTGTTTTTATTTTCCACATTTTTTCAATCACTTATCAGCTCTTCTGCATAAAAAAATCTGCCACCAGCTTCTTTTTCTTAAATTCATTTTTATTTCAGACTAGTTCTTTGTTCTTTTATTGTTGCTGTGATCTAAAACTAAAATTTTTTTATCACCTCCAACACAAAATATGAAGAAAGAAATTGTTCTTAAGTCAGCAAGCATTAGACGATTGTGTTAATCTTATTATCAATATTTCATCTTAACTTTTTGTCCGTTCCAAAATTTTCTAAATTTGCCTAAGACTGCAGGGTTTTCATTCAAAACATTATCATCATTTTAACATTTTTTGATAAATGCCATTGCATCTTCTAAAAATTGATCTGTTGTTTCAGTCATTTAAGTTATTGAGGCAATTTAAAATATGTGATAAGTAGGCTAGTGTTGTGACCCACAGCCTCTCTATCATTCAATCACACAGTTAAAAATCTGTATCAGTTAGGAAAATCTGCACCTCGGTATGTAGCTCAAATAACCTGCTTAGGATTTTTTAGAAAGTCTTCTAATCTCTGTGTAACCAAATGTGGTCACTACCTATTTCAAAACACAGTTTCGGAAATAAATGAGAGTTTAAAGTCTGAGATATAATAAAATTTACCTCCTTGACAGCCTCCTCGACAACATATTTTAATTGTTCAGGCATCAGTTTTACTGCTAAAGCTTCTCTATGGATGCGAGGATGCAATGAGTGGGGGTACAATTTTCTGCAACAGATTTTATCTTTGTGGTAAACTCCATATATACCTGTTACAGCTTGAGTACTATCAGAACAGAATCCAACTGGAGTGGAGTACACTCCACTCCCACTCACCTCCCACTCACCGCCCACTCCCCGCCCACTCACCTCCCACTCACCGCCCACTCACCTCCCACTCACCGCCCACTCACCTCCCACTCACCTCCCACTCACCTCCCACTCCACTCCCCTCCCACTCCATTTTCTGCAAAGGAATCATTCAACTTTTTGAATATTAAAGTAGTAGTTCATGTTGATAGCTCTCATCCTAAAATAAATAATCCTTTTTAAATGTATATAATATCTACCATAAAATACCTAAATGAAAAAGTCATTACCCTAAAATTATTTTTTAAAAAAGTGATATAGCTGAACAACTTAACTATATATTTATCCTCATACAACACATGACATCTTTATCTTTGAGATATTTGAAACCTATCTCCCATCTGTCTTTTATATCCCAAGATATGCAAGACATCAGGGGATATACTATGCTAAGCTTAAAATTATTTCATTTATCTTTATCATTATTATATTTATTTGGATTTTTTGATCTCTAGCTATTACCAGAATTTCCTCCATATATCAATTATCAACAGACGGTTTGTTACCACTGAACTGAGTTAATTAAAAAAAAAAAATTCCAAAGAAATTCTGTTCAAAATGACAATGTACCCTAAATAAACTAGAAAAAAATGTTGAAGTTGCATCTTAACATTGCATATTACTCTTCTTAACAATTACAAACTATGGTATTGTTAATCTAAATCTGCTGTAGTTAGAAAAATTTGTAATAAAAATCTGGATGAAGAATATCTGTAGAAAGTTGAAAAATTGAATATGGGTGGGATTCAGTAATAATATAAAAATATTAATATAAAATAATAATAATAATAATAATGCAATAATTATTTTTTTAATATAATTACTAAAACTAATATATAAGCGTTTCATACTTAAAACTCGTTTTTGGCGAATTCTTGGAACACCTAGTAACTTTAAGACATAAGAACCATCCAGGTAACCAGTTTCATCATTTTCTAAACAAACAAAACAGTTTTTAAGAACAAACAAAAATATTACACACACACGCGCGCGCGCACGCACACGCACACACACACACAAGTATTTATAAACATATCTGTTCATTATGTATATTTATAAGCTGAAAATTGCTGCTGCAATTAACTTGGACATATAAGATTAGTCAGTTATTAAGCTACTATTAAAATTGCCAGTTCTTTTCTCAACACCTTTCACATCGTAAATAGATGTGAAAAGTGTGCACAGTAAATATGTGCATTTATTTACATTCTGTAGTAATTAAACACAAATATAAAAAAAAAAACAAGTTAAACATTAAATTTATGGTCATTAAATATATCTAAAATCTAATTCATGTTAATTCAATGAAAGCAGTAGTGTTTTAATCATTCTCTACTACTTTCTTTTAATTTCCCTAGGCATGTGCAATTTGATAAGTATCTCTAGATTAAGACAATGTAGAATTTTGATAAAATCTTAAACTTACAACTGGAAATCAACCTGGCAATCAACTGCCAGCTGAAGAAATCAATTTAAATGAGCCTTGGTTTGTACGCTTCCATAATTAACAACAACTATGGCTCAGAGAAATGATTCTTAAAATATGTTTTGGCCTGGTGGCCAAGTTAGAAAGGCTGACCAAAGAGTAATCTGCTTCAAGCTTGGCAGAGGTTGAGTGACCAAGTCCTGTGTTTTTTCTAATTTCTTCTTAATGTCAGAAGTATCTCTCCACTAACAGAACACTGATCTGGTATGCACGTTCTTTCATAAGAATTAGACTGGAATGATGCTGCATCATTCCACTTATTAAAAGCTGCTTTTAACTGTGTAACTGGTGGTTGGTTAGATTAATGTGTACATGGTTCGTGTTGGAATAATGGGCTTTTTTAATTTTATATTGGGGTCCATGATGAGCAGAAGCACAGCTGAGGTCAATATATAACAGTGAATATCATACAAAGTTTTTTATACCTGTCAAATAGCATGTTTCAGATTCATTAGGGTTAGTTGCATACCTAATGGGGAGGGTTAAATAAAAAACTCAAATTTCATTACATCAGATGATATACAATGATGTGTTACAAAAAAATATATTTAAAAAATCAGATAATTCTATTTGTTATGTACAGTGGCAGACAAGTATGTAAAATTTCATTGTTTTACCCCTATGGCAAGCATTTTATTTTTTGTTTTATTTTATTTTTAGCATTGTACATTTATAATGAATACATTTACCTTGAGGATCCAGTAATGATCCACGATAATCAACTGTTGTATAAAGCTTGACCAATATTCTATATTGAAAAAAATTCAATAACCTGCAAAAAAATTCAATAATATTATTTTCCTTTAAGAAGCTGTTAAATATATATTTGTTTTTGTTTTTTATGGAATTCTGTCAAGGTATACAGTTCAGCAAAAAATTATATTATACAAAGTCAGATCAAAGGTTTACTTGGCATTGTGCTTGAAATGGGAAGTGCCAGAAAGGAGGAAAGGAAGAGATAGGCAGTCCTAATCAGCAGTGTGTGTGTATATAAAAGAAATTAAGGAGATTATGGAACAGAGGTTTTAAACCTGTACAAAAATTATAAATTATGTATTTGAAATAAAATGCATTAATAAATTTTATGATCCGTTGAAATCCTGCAATATAGTTTTTTGTTGTTGAAATCCTGCAATACAGTTTTTTGTTGTAATAGAATTTATAACTGATCAGGAAACAGGAATAAATTTTAAAATATATATTTTTTATGAATTATAAAAATTAAATTGGGTGTGTGCATCTACGTTGCGTGGCGAGATTTGAACGTGACGTCTTCTCGGACTTAGTGTTTAAAACGGTTACTGTCGCAATTATCGAAAAAAATAAATTCAACGTCTTTGTACATATTTCTTAGCGCACTCCGATCAACAGAGGCCCGAACATGCACGGCTTCGGGTAACGGACGCGATTTCGATGAATGCCTCCTAGCTATCGCCGATTTATTAGATGTAACGTTGTCACGTCGAAAAGAGTTGAAACCATATTTAATTAAAAATTTATTGACACTAATGTATATGATTCGCCAATGGTTAAATCTGACAAATTTCAATAACTTTTTTAATGTTTTTGGATTATTTTTAATGATTGAACTACAGTATTAAGAAATTATATTTTCTTTAATTTCTACACATAATTATTTTTACTTTCATAGTGTTAATATCATAGTGTTGAAGATTCCTTAATACCATAATTGACTTTTTTAACAATTAATATTTTTTTTAAATGCTTAATACTATTTTACTCATTTGAAGAACTTTCATGGCAATAAATGAGAAAAGCTCATTGCAAAAGTTCTTGGCTTGACACTAAAATGACAAGTTTAACCAAATGATTGTCAAGTATGATTCTTTAGGTGGTGTGCTATGAAGTTTCAGATATGTATTTAGTTGTTTGTTTGTGGCAAGTTGAATAAAGCAAATAAATTTTGACATTTCCTGACAATTGAATAAAATTGAAGTTCAAAATGTTATAAAATTCTGTTGTATAGGGTTTAACCCCAAAGAGTATACAAAAAGAGTTAGACACCGCTATAAAGTATTCCTCCAGTCATTTTCAATAGTAAAAAATGGGCTACTGAACGTGGTCATACATCCATTCAAGATAACAGATTCTCAGGAAGCTCAAAAACTTCTATGACAGATTAGTCATCAGTTCTAAGACAGAATGAGTCTGTTAACATAGAAAAAATCTTAATTGATCATTTTACATAATCTTTTCAGTATGAAAACTCTCTGCTCGATCACATCTCTAGAATTATTTAAATGTGAATTCATTAAGTTTCTTTGATATTTTATAATGGCAGATGAAATAGGGATACACCATTACACACCAGAGACCAAACAGTGGATGAAGCATTTTGTCAAAAGAAAGGGGGTGCATAAAAGCTTTCCATCTTTTTTTGCAGTAGCCCAAAACTGCATCAGAAAGAGCAAAAAACGTTTCTCCTGCATAAAACATTATGGTTACAATTTTTTTAAGGGTTTTTGTAGTGTGGTGCTCAAAAACTACCTCTCTCTCTCTCTCTCTTTAACTGTTTAGCCTCCGGAACTACCGTAAGGTATTACTTCAGAGGATGAATGAGGATGATGTGTATGATTGTGAAAGAAGTGTAGTCTTGTACAACTGCAGGTCAACCACTCCTGAGAAAAAAAAACTACCTGGGAAAAGGCAGGACTATCTCCAGAGAGTATTACATTTCAATGGACCAACCTGGTAAATAATTTTCAGGCTGAACATTCTCATATGGCCAGAAAGTAAGTACTCTTTCTCCACAATGAGAATGCACTTTTGTACTTTGCAAGTGCAAAAAATATATTTTCTGTAAAGTTCCATTACCTACACTTCTAAGTGCTTCCACATACAGCGTATTTGATTCCCAGCAGTTACTTCCTCTTTTCAAATCTGAAGAAATGGCTTACTGGAGCTAGGAGGAAGATTCATTTCAAATGATGTAGTCAAAGGTGAAACAAGTCATTTATTTTACAGGTTGGACAAATTTCATTATACTGATATTAAAAACTAGGACTAAATGTACCAAAATGCAAGAAAAATTTTCAAAATATTTTACAAATTTTATTTCTTTGTCAATTATGCTAAAAGTTTTAGAGTCAATTAATTGTAAGGAACTGCAGTGTTGCACTTACTTAATTTTCAACCTCAATCATTATGTAGTCAAAACACCCAGCCATCTAAATATGAATGGCTCCAGAGGCAACAAATTTAAAGCCCCATTAAACACGTATCAATCAATGTCCATTATTTTTTTTTGTTGGCAATCATTAATTAAAAAATTTTATGTTAAAAAATATTTCAAAGCCAATATTTCAGAGAACATGGGTTTCCTATTATTAGAAGGTCCTGTTATAAGGGATCTGTATTACTAAAAAAACAAAATTGGAATGCATCTCTCCTTTTTCCACAATAATCCATCACTTGACATCAATTTTTTTGCATCTTAATATTACATTGATTTAATATTGATTGAATGTTATTGTATGGAAAGTTAAAACAAGTCAGCTCTAGAATGAAGTAAAGCTATCTAGTGAAGTGTTTATAAAAAAAATTTAATTCATATAATTTAATTTAAGTAGCATAGATCTAACAAAGAATTTGTTTTCCCTATTTCATATTGATAAAAATCTACCTTAATATTAATTACTTAAAATCACCAGAAAATTTCATGGACTGCAATTACCTATAAAAACTGGATAAAACATTGTACTGCAGTTCTCAGTCAGGAAAACTTTCTAACAGCATAGGCGGTTATGATAGCATTTACATTAGTAAAAACAACATTTCTTTTTTTGTATCTGAAATCATACATGGTGATTTTAACTAATTTTGGGATGCTGAATTCAAAACTAGTATCAGAATTTGTTAATACACAACGTTTTTTAGATATATATGATTTATTTACCAATAATAGTCTTGTCAATGCCGGGAAAAAGGTAGATTTTTGAAGATAATAGAGTTTCGGGAAGTAAATGGGGTTGTAGATTAGGGTATGTATAGCTTGTTTGTATGTGAATGGACCAAATTTCCGCTAACTGGACAAAATGGCAGCCATTCAAAGAAAATGAAAATCGGTTTTTCAAATTTGTAGGCCAAGGTAACCTTTCTAGGAAAAACTTCTAAATAAAAATTGTGAGCATTTGCAGTACCTGTAATTTAATACCTTAATCTTGAATTTCATTAATTAGTTACTGCAAAACGCCCAAAAACCATTTTTTCAAAGCCAATATTTATTGCAAAAATAAATTTTTGCTATTTTTATTATTATAAAAAGTTATCTCTTGGAATTCCGAACACAATGAGCGGTTACACAAGAAATTTTGGTTTATTCGTTGTAGAGATATTGTAATTTGTCAAGTCTTTTCATGTCCATTTCAAGTGCAATCTTCTTCAAAAATTGTACTTTCAAATGGTGAAAAGTTTTAGACCAAACATTAATGTAAAACTTGTTTAAACTTCTTTGAAAAAACAGAATAAATAAATCATGTTCGCGCGGTAGTGGTGGAGGGGGAAGCGGTTCACGGCAGTCGCGCGCGACTGGTGCCGAATTCGTAACTTCAAATCAGCTGTGTGCGATAAAAATCATTTGCTTATAATATTAATACAACTTCAAAATAACAGTTTCTATATAACATAGTTTTCATATTTTCTGTTTCCTAAAACTTTTTGTTGGTTATTTAATTTTTCAATGAAAGTTGATATCCCTCTGTTAAACCTTCATTTTTTTTGTTACTCGTAAGCTCAGGTTGGCTTCTCACTTTTTTTTGTTACACTTATTAAATGAAAAACTATAAATTTTATTTAAAGAAGGTTTAAAAGTCCTTCAGACAAATGCACTTGACCCTGTACGGCTCACAGTGCTGGCAGTTCATTCGGCTCTCACACCTCCTGGCGGTTCAGTTGGTTCCATCTATGCTATGAAAACTGGTCCGTACTAAAATAGTCCAGTCTAGTTCCTTCATGCAGAGACAACTTGTGTTTGTTATGTATGTACAGTAGTAATTAATATAATAATGTTAAATATATAATTTACAAGGTCAAGATTATAATAAAAACAATTTATATTGTACACGAACGTAAGACTTATTTATTTGTTCTATAAATCAGCGAACACAAATATTTAGAATAATTTAAACGCAGCCGAGCTATTAAACCAAGGCGGTAAATTATTCAAACAGTCATTAATGTCCCAAAAACAAAAATTATTTCAATTGTTTTCAAAGAATTTATGTTGAGCCAAATTCAGAGATATAAAATACAGGCGAACACACATTTACGTACCTACATAATTTGAAATTTCCATAACTTTTTTTTGTTTTTTAAATGAAAGTAATCTTAAAAAGGTGACTCTACTGCAAAACCTCACTACCCCTAATTTTGGTCGATTGCTATATTTTCCCCTTTATGTTATGTTGCCCAACATCAATAAATCTATATCCAGGAAAATAAAAATACAAGTAAGAAAATAAAATATAACATATGGTCTGTGATGGCAGACCATTTGATATTGTAATGTAAAAATGTTCAAAGCAACTAATCTACTAAAGAAAAGAAATAAAAATACTAACTCTTCAGTACTGTAAATTCTGCTAAATGGAGGCTGTTCTGTTTGTTTTGTACTTTCAAATTCAAATAACTTATTAATATGATTATAAGCCAAGTTGCACTCTAAAATACAAAAACTTCTTAGGAACAGGCTAAACAAAATCAAATAAATTGTCACTAATATTAAATCAATTATTGTCCATTTCTGAGCCCAGTTAGAGTACATTATTCTCCGGATAAACTAGAAACAAACAATTGCAATACATTTTTGGATATATATATATATAAATATAATACATAATAATGGTAGACTATATATTTAAAAATTATAAAAAAACTTTACTCTCTCTTCTTCAGCTTCTCTAAAGCTTTCAAACTCTTCAGAATCTGCCAAATATTTTGTTGGATGTGTCTGTTTATGAATTGTGCTATCATTTGAATTATGTTCTTAATGTGTTTTAGTGGGTTTATTTTTTCTACATAAGCAAGTTTTACTTTTCATCCTTTCTCTATAGAAATTTTCATGCTGATATATTCAAGTTAAACAATCTTATGTTTTTAATTTATGCATGTACCTTATATAATATATGCATTTTTCCATTCAATGTCAAATTTTTTTCCACTTCATTATCTAAAAGCAAGATGTTGATGGGTGATGGAGAGATTGAGATTGTTATGGTGGTAGTGATAGTATGATGATGCGGTGATGTGATGACAGTGATGTCAACAATGATAATGCTCTGGACAAAACTGAACCCCATGTCCATGCAGTTACATCTATGAATATGTCTGAGGTGGGCAATGACGTGATACTTTTGTTACCTTCACTTATGTCTGCTATTAGGACGATGGTTTTGCTCAGGAATTCTTCTGATGAGTATAGGATTGATGGTTCTGAGTTTTTCGACCTGGTTCTGGTTGTACTTCTCAATTTTTTTGTTTGCAATGAGGGTGGGAGGCATGACCCATCATCTATCTTTGCCGATGCCGGGTGAACCCAGGGTGCCCAACTGCGTGAACCAGGCATGATTGGTGATCCAAGCCATACTCAACTGCCTCTTTGCCACACCTTGTGTAGCAGAGACCTTGTGACATGTTTACTGGCGTTTATTTTTTTGCAATTTTAACTTCACTCTTTCTGTGGCAGAGGTTCATGTCAAAATCATCTTTTTGGAGGGTTTTTCTGTGGCATCTCGGAATCTGCAGAAGGACTGATAAAGGAGGTTAGGAGAAGACTGTCATGGGAACCTATTATGAGAATCATTCCATAAGATCGAGCAACTGCACAGTGTATATGGAAGATGTAGCAATAAAAGAGGTAGAGACCATTCAAAAGGTAAGCTACTTTAAAGGGAGGAAAACTGTTCAAAACAGATCGCTGTTTTGACATCATATACACATCATCATTATAAAGGTAACATCATATACACAAACTGCTTCGGCTCCTGCAACTTCTCAGAGCTAGCACTAATGTTAAAGAATATGGTTGAATGTATTTTTAATAAGAAACTTGGAAATCATTCCATCAGTAAAGACAGTCCAAAACTGGTAAAGAAAACTGCAGAGATCAATTAAACAAAAAATTTCATCTTCACTGAGGAATGAGCCTTTGACCAGTTCCTAAGTGAAACCAAAATAGAGAGGAAGTCAAAGTAAAAATTGAAAAACTATCTATTCAGGGAACTTTTTTTGATATACATGAGAACATTTCTTTAAAAGTGAATTGTATCACTTCACATTTTTAAGTGGGTCATGTACACCCTGCCACCTTATCTAATTTTGTCTTTCTAATTTGCTAGTGATTTTATCAGGAGTGAAAAAAGTTTTTTCTTTTTCTTTCAGAAGAGGGCTAATGACCTTAGCGGTCATTCCCGTTAACCCCCTCTCCCCAAAAAAAAACAGAATTTGTCTAACTTGGATAACTAGCAAATTCAATTAATAAATTTAACAACAGAATATGTAACAAAGAAAAATTTATTTAAATAAGAAAATTTGTAAATAGAATGATAAAAGATTTCAAGACAATTGATAAGAAACAAAAAAAGATTTTAATTTTCTTATAGTTTTAAATTGTTTTTAAATATTAATATCTGGTAATGTTTTCTTTTCTAGTCTAGCAGAAATCAAAAATTTCAAATCAAGAAAAAAATGAATAAGTAAAAAAAAATTTTTAGGTTTGCTGTAAATTAATTTTGTTAAATTGCTTTTACAGAAAAAGTCTAGAAAATTTAATTTTGAGGAAAATTAGTCTTTTGTGCCAAAATTTGGCAGAAAAATTTTACAACTTGGTAAACAATTTTTTTTTCATAATTCTGAAAGAATTTTTAAAATATTATGATTTTAAAACACATAAAATGGAATTAAAAAATAAATTTTAAAAATTGACTACACTAATTCTTCTCAAAATGTTAATTTCCTGGATATTTATTTATTTATTAAAAGAACATATATTCAGCACAGTTCTATATGTCAACACATCTTATAGAATCAAGGCTGTTTTTAGTAGTTGTTGAAGTCTTTTTTTTTTACCAATATTTGTACAATAAACCAACAATTTCATCCAACCCCACAAGAGATCGATTATGTTTACTTGGCTGTTTTGACCAAAAAAAATGAGCAGATTTATATCATACATTAACTTTTTCCTAGTTTGTAACAATTATTTAAGTTTCAATCAGATTCATATGCAAGTACTGTACTTCTGAAACAGTTTTCTCGGTGGTAAGAAAACCCAGTGAGATCCTGTTTTTGGTGGGGGTCACCAAGATCACATCACAAATGAGAAAGTTGTGTTGGAAATGTTTTGTGGTAGTCTCAAATGCATTTTACTCTATTCCAGAGTGGATAAAAAAAAAAGTTGGCAACTCCACTTTTTGTGTACAATTCATCAGTAGTCAAATACGACTAAGGAAATTGGGATTGTATACATATTTGTAATTAACCACAGAAGAATTTTGTAAATTTATTACAATCATTTTTCTTAGATATTTATGTTTGTTCTTTGTAGTTTGCACCAGATTTCTTTTGGTGAAAAAGGTAACAGCAAAGCCTTTAATTTGATAATATGCTTAGCATGGCATCAAGGTTACCCTAGGCGATAGGCAAGGTAGGCAACTGCCTATTGTGGTAAAATTTAGGAGTAGCAAAACTAATAACATCGCAAAAAAATTAAACAAAACCCACAAAAATATATTTTGATCACTTGAATTTAGAAAATAATATTATTTACTATTTATTAGTACAATAATATTTATATAGAAGCAACTTGTTTTTATTAGCTTGTCAACAATAGATACAATTACAGAATATTTCACATAAAGAGCTATTTAGCAAATCACTTTCTTTACGAGTCATTTTATCAATTAGATTCAGACACATATTAAATATATTAGGCATTAAATATGTTAGGGAAAGAGAGCAAAGATGCAAAATTAAAATAAAGGAGAACAATATGGAGCACTCATAACAATAAATCAGGGGTGATATGTAAAAAATAATTCAAAAACTGCAGTAAGAAAGGAATTAAAGGCAAGGTTGCTATCTGCCAACCTACTTATTCAAAGTTTAAAGTGGATAGCCTTTAACTTTCAGCATAATGAGAGATGTGTTTCCACATTAGGGAAAGGCTATCGTTATCAGAACTAGGTAGAAACATTGGTTTAATGCTAGCTTTAACTAGTAGGGAAGAATGTAATGGGTCAAATATTGAAGTAAGAGTGTCCATGTGCATTAATAATGGTTTATTAAAACTCTCTTGGTGATCATATCAGATACTACCAACCAAACCCATAAATTGTTAACTGAAAGTTGAGAGACTTGACCAACATTTAAGAGATTCCAGTAAAATTACCACTTTACTATCTTAAGAGTGTTTTAAATTATTAAAAATAATTTCACCTGGATTCAGGTCTATCCCAAAAGATACATACATACATACAGTCATCTGGGACTGACTGGGATAGGGAGGGTGGCGGTATACATACAGTCCTTTTCTAAAAAAGCCTTATGGAGAAATTTTTATTTATAAAGTAAAAATTTAACACAACATAGGGATATATATTTTTGTACAATAATTTGTATGATTTTATAAAAAATAATATTAATGAAATAACTAAATTCAAGTTGGATACTCACATACTCTTTCTTTAATGGTAATGGTTCATAACATGACTGAGATCGAATATTGTGCAGTCTTATCCACCAATCAGGATCTCTTAGTTTTTGATCATAATATGTATGTACTCCAAGCGGGTTGTGAATTAGAACCGTAGTCACTTTTTGTGATATCTATAATCAAAGAAATTAATAGATTCACTATTTTCATAAAATGTATATATTTGCTCTTAAAAATTAAAAAGTAACTGTTTGTAAATTAAAAGAATATCTGAAAATTGTGGGAAGGAGTTGTTTTATCAGACTGGCTGAAGGTCTACCATCAACTTGTATAACCTTTAAGTAATAATAACCTTTAAGATGACCTAAAATTTCAGATCGGAATCAGAAATTTTACTTATGGCCGAGAGAGTTTGAAGCATTTCTTAAAAGTTACTGGAGGTAAAATTTCAACAAAAAAGATCTGAAAATTTTGAAAAGATTAAATTTAATTTTTTCAATTCAATTTAATAATGTAGATTATTATTGTTGACATTAAAATACAAATAGACTTATTTTTTATTTTAAATTATTTAAAAAAAAAGGGTCTTTTCTGGTAGTACAAGATCTTCTGGTAGGACAAAATGGGGTTAATCTTGGCATAATACAAAGGGATGGCCTGTGAATATAAATATTCATGGTAAAAGCATCAGCATCAGAAGACTGATTTTGAATAGGGATGCTACAGTTTTTCTCCTTTGTTTTGAATTTTTCTCAAATTTTTGTTTGATAAACTCTTTGCTAAGCTTTACTTAGCCTTTTCCTTTTTCTTCATTTCTTTACAACAGTTCCATACTACTTTGGGATGTGGAATATGGAATATATATATGGGATGTGGATATGGAATATATCAGACATTAGCCAAATCAATAATTCCCAATTGTAAACATGCTCAATGGTTTCATAAAGCTTACGTCAAGAGGCTGAAAGGGATTTGAACAGTGGTGTGGAAAGCACAACATGATGCCATTTCCCCCCTCATGATCTATAACTTGCATGTTTTTTAATTTTTCTGGAAGAAGGAGAACTGGAGACTCGTTAAGTTGCTGGGCTCCATTCCACAAACGTTTTAAACCAAGCCAAAAAATATGGATTACATCCAATCACATGGATCATAATCCACCCAAGTTCCAGGAACACGGTCATTCAATAATTTGTCATTTGCCCATACTGAAGTAAAGACAAAAACGGGGCATGTATGAGCCTGCAGCATTATTGATGCATTAATTTTGCATTAAGATGCAAAATTGTAGCCCTGCTTATGGGGGTAACAATTCCCCCATTCAGCAGAAGACAACATTCCTACTTGTTTCCTGCCTTTCAGAGACAGTATTTTTTACCTAGCTTTGGTACTTTGGTTACTTCAGTTTCATCACAATTATACATACATTCTACCAGCAGTAAACTTATGCTCATCAAAAACTTCGGTGAACAAATTAAAGAATTTAGTGATATTAAATGCTGCTTTTGCTGTGCTTGTTACTATCAGTTTTCTCAAACTTATCTGGGGGATCATTGGTCTTTGAACACTTACAACCAGTATTTTTCAGTTATTTGTTCCTTCTCTGAAAAGGTGTCTATTGAAAGGCAAGGTTATAATTTAGAACCTTTTTCTAGAAGAAGGAGAATTGGAGATCCCTTAAGTTGTTTGGCTCCATTCAACAAACGTATTAAGCAAGGCAGACTTATTTACAACAGTTATAACACTTTTCATCTGTATCTGTATATCTGTATTTACTGAAACGCTATCAAATAAATACAGTATGAGTGAAATTGCACCACTTGCATTAAAAGCCACTAAATAAGCTAAATGACTTGCTCAAGATAGCTGCCGCTTACAGTAAGGCTTCTTCTCTGTCTTCACCAGTAACACCACTTTTACTACTACATAGAACCACAGTAGTAAGTTCAAGAACTCAATTACCCCATCATACCATGTCTTGTCACACTCTCCTAATTCAGATTAACTCAATGATCTTATAAATAGTTAATGACATATATAAAACCTTACCTTGAACATGTATCCTATAATTACACTGGTAAGTGTATGAAATAAGGTTTCAAATACAAAAAATTGGATAAAAAATACCAGTGATGAAATTACAACCCATTTAAAACATTTTAATTCTGGATATGAATATGCATGTATTGAATCGACAATAAATTCAACAAATACAACAACAATAAGAATCATCCTGTAAAAAAGAGTGACTATTGTTCAAACAATAGGTAAAAGGATTATTGTAATGACTGTATATAATCTAATTTTTCCAAATAAATATAGGAAAAAGGATGATAATATAAATTAGTAAAATATAAATCATATGGAAGTGTCAATATATGAATTATTTGGTATTTCTGGTAGATAATTTCACTGTACTTTGTTTTAACCAAGAAACTTTCAAAAACAAAGTATTCTCTGCTCATTCAAGAGTGATGACTGCTTTTATACCCATCCGTGAAGTAAGGTTGCAAAAAACAAAGAAATATAAATCTGTCCAAAGTAAATAGTTGTAAATGTCTGAATCAGAGTGATGATTTTTTATGCGATAATTTTTTGCCTGACAGTGACGAAACTAAAAGTGGTACACTAACCCAAAGAGACAAGATGGTTGTGTTTCTATGTCGTGCTAGTGACCTTGGTTATCAAAGTGGAGTGGCAGAAGATTATGGTAAAAAAATCTTGTAACGATTATACTATATCATGTAACATTACTTTATCGTGTAACATTTGTAAAACATTCTGAATTTGTAAAATGTTCAGTAACATTTGTAAAACATTCAGCCTTTTATTTCTAAAAACAGAGTTTTTACTTTAGATTACTTATTCAGTTTAATCTTATTTTTGAATTACATATAGGTGATTTATTCTGACTTCTTTTCCCATCTTTCATATATGTTTTCCTCCTTCAACCAACAGACATCATGTGATCTGCATTTGTTGATGTATGTTAACACTGAACTTGTATGTGACCTTCTACTTTCACTAGATTCGTCTTCTCTGAATATGTTTTAAAATCTGTTTAAACTATTCTCTATTTAAAAATTGTGTTGTAAAATTTATCCAGAGAGCTTTCCGGACTGTTTATCATCTTTTATTTGCTGCATAAGAGAATGCATGAGTTGCAACTCACCACAGGCAACAAATTTATAAACTGTATATCATCTTAATTTTACTATTTATTGCTATTATTTTTTTATTTAATAGAGGTTAAATAAACCTCTATTGTTATTTCGAGGTTTTAATGCCTTAATTTAACTGTTCTTTCTTTCATTTAACTGTTCCTGTGAGCTTGCAAACCCACAGAAATAGTTGGAGCAGTAAAGTCCCCAGGAACAGTATTTAGATTTTTTCCTTCATATAATGTTTAATGTTAAGAAGTCATTTAATATTTGCAGCATTTTTGGAATATGCTGAAAAATGCAAACATAATTTTTTCCACTCTCACCTTGATAGACAAAATAAAATTGTTTTAGTGTTTCTCTTAGTGTGATACCATTTCTGGAATTGCTTTTTTTCATACACTACAGATGTGTGAAACAATTTTTCTATTACCATTAGTTTTAAATAAATTATGCCTCAAAAAAATAATGAAGTAAAAAATAGTTAAAATTTATAATTTTGCATGGCCATACCTTTGTTGAAAGATTTCACTGATGCTTTTATGTTATACGAAAAATTGCCTTAGGCACATCCAGAATTAATATCCAACACTAATCAGCATGTTAGTATTCCATTTGTCCGGTTGTCGAATTTTTGTTTGCTGAGAAAATTTTTGCAACCAACTTAAATGAAGCCCAAGCTGCACTTTCTCTAAATACATAATTTTTTACCAACTCTCTTATTTACAGACCAATGAATATATCTTCTTTAATTTTTCCTTCACTTACATTAAGACATTTCTGCCTGATGTACAAAAATACCGGACTATCCTTCTTCATTGCTTTTACAAATTTTTCATTAGTGATCTGGAGAGGGGGTAAATTTAAAAAAAATGTTTTTTATAATCTATTTTTTCAAGAACTTCTTTCATCACAATGTATGTCTCTCTCAAATTAATACCATAAGCGATCGTTATCAAAGGTTATTTACCTACTGCTGTATAGTAGAACCACTTTTAAACTATACTTGGACGAATATATAAAAAGGTGCCAGTCTTCAAGTTTATAAAATTGTTGCAAGTGCAACATAAGTTCATCAATATCAATGCAATAAGCCAAATTATTTTCAAATTAGCCAAATTCTTTTTATTGGCTTCGAAAGCCTGAAAGTTTTATATATTTTGAAGTAAATTCCAACCTTGCAGATCTTATCCTGATCATCAATTTTACACCAAAAGTACAAATGATACCGGTTTTTTAATTAAAGGTGTAATGTTTTATCCATTTGATTTTATGGTAAACTCACCACGTGCATAACAAAAAAGCATCCACATTATTTATGCAATTCTGAGGCATTATGACACTGCATTGTTAACAAACTTAAGACAGCAATAAGACTATACAAATTAAATTGATTTAATTTTTTGTCTAGTATTGTTTATTTATACCTTACAAATTATGTTAGCAGTTAAACAATAAAATATGAGCTAAAAAAATACAATATAGGATCTTAAATTGTTAACTGTACATTGAAAAATGAAAAAATCCTTTAATTAAAATTAAAAAATTTTACTAAAATGATGGATGATAGAAATATTCTAAGTTCATATTCGTTTTCAGCATCAAAAAACAGATTGAAATCATGTATTGCATGTTACAAAACAAAAATTATGTTTATCAGTATATAATTAGTCAAAAACACTTACCATCCAATAATTAAAAATATTTTTTTGGTTGGATATTGATATTTTTTTTCTGGGGATAAAATAATCGGTCTTAGAGGTTGAAACATAAGAAGAGATGCAGTGCTCTTATTGTGTGGATAGTTCCCTACAACACAGTTGAGAATAATAAATTAATATCAGCTATTTATAAAACATAAAAATAATCTTAAAAATTACTTTGCTTATAATAATATTAGCATTATTATTATTATTATAACGAAATTGGTTTAAAAACTGGAAAAAAAGTTTTGGCCCAGAAATGACCAATAAGTGAATTATTTTTTCTTTGTGCTGAAAATGAAGTTAAGAGTTTCTTGATCATATTTTTGTTATACACCTTTCAGAAATTAAATGAAATAAAACTAATTAATATGAAATTTTCAAAGTGATATAAACAAAGTTTACAACAAATTTTGTTACAGTTTTGAATATTTTATTTTGCAATCGATTTTACAGTTTAAATAAAACATCTTGTAGAATAAAACTATAACAGATAAAACTTATCTAAAATTTTTGATAACTGAAGTCTGTTAACTAATATATTACTTCTTCCTTTTTGTGAACAGTAGGGCCTCTCTTTGTAGACACAAACAGTTGTCACTCATCACGATTTGTTCTATCTACCTTGGAAATGCAAAGTAGGGTTGCATTCATTTGCATTATATCCTGATGGAAGAGTTCTCCATACTCATTACTAATAGCACTCTGACAAAGTCAAAATGAGATTGCAAAAAATACATTTTCAATGAAATCCAGCAGTCTAAATTTTATAGTTCAACAAACAATTTTTTATAAAAGATCGCTTGGTCATTTCCAAGAAAATTTCAGACTATATTCATAAATATGTCCTCTTTTCCTTTTTTCTTTATTCAGTGCTTCAACAAAATTCATAGTCAATCCCAATTTTATATATAAATGAGGCAAAATAATGTGGAGGGTTGACTAAAGGAACATACATAATATTGTTTTGTATTTGTAAAGCCACCTTGAAGCCCAAGAAGAAGGTCTATAGCTCTGAGGTTACCACAAATACGCCATATGTAAGCATCATCAATCATCAGTATTATAAGCAATAATCAGATCAGAACACAGCAGCTCTTTCACAGGGAAATATTTCATAATGTTTTAAATTTTAATTTAATTTTTTAAAATCTTGTAAATGTTAAAAGTCTTAAGTTAAATTGTGACTCTCTTACAAAATGGACGTAATTATTTTAATTTAACTTATGACTTTTAACATTTCAAAAAATGTTATCTTATGATGATCAATTGTTATCTCTAATTTTATCTTGTGAATTTTATATTCTTATATGTTTTAATTCTAATTTATTATAAATTCCTCCTTAAGATGACAGAATAGCTGAAAGCATTTGAGGAAATCAAATAATATATTGGTAAGCTGTTTTTAATATAATATTTGTAACAGTTTATTTACTGTAAGGAGGAGATGCCGATGCTATAGACTAGTGTAATGTTGCGAGCACAAACTAAGCTGAGTTTCTTTATATAAAATAAATTGCTTATTTTATTAAAAGTCATTTATGAAAGAAATTAACTTACGCAAGTCTTCACAAGCTCTTGGTACCAAAATTATAGTGTCAGTATTTGAATCATATTCTTTAGGATAATATGGAGCTGATGTGGCTTTCCTGAAAATTGATATAATTTCTCTTAATTTATACGACAAAATTATTTACTATTAGTCATGTAGTATGAGGAAAATAACATTATGTGAGCAAACAACCATAAAAGTATAAATATGCCAACAAATGAATGACTTCATTTGTTTGTTGAATGACTTCAACACATTGTTTGTACTGCTCAGTCAAGTTTTCTTTATTATAAATACCAGTAATTAAACAGTGTCTACAAATTTCAAAAACACATTCAAATGTTGTTATTCAGAATTTTGATTTTTGAAGAATGTAATATTAAGAATACTAAAGATTTTAAAGAATCAATAAAAATTTAAAATACTTAAAGAATACTGACAATTTTTATAATGCAGACCAAAAGACTCGAGGTGTCAGTACGTACCCTCTGTCATTGATAAAAAATCTTATCTTTAGATAATCATAATTAATGTTTGGCTAATTACAATAAAGGCCACGAAAAAACACGTTACTACTTTCTAAAGAAATAAAAAGATAAATTACACTGGTCTACAAGAATATTTGTTAAATGGATAATTTTGACTTACGTACTTTTTGATTCTGAATACAAACATGATCTCAACTTCAATTTGTTCTAAAGGCTTCATTTTTGTTGGTGTTAATTATTACTCAAAAAAAAAATGAAACTTATTAAAACTATAAGATTAAACAGTTATAAAAATTTGTTTTGAATCATTATTTATATTAGTAATGAATTGTGGATGAAGATTTTTACACAATGCAATAATTTGTAGGAGTGACTAATATAATTTTAAATCATAGAATAACATCAGTACTGTTTACTATGACTATTCCTTTTAGAAAAAGTAGATTTACATTAGTACGAGTTAATTAATAGCTGTTATTAATGACATTTTGACATTAACATTTTAATCACTATTTATTTACTTAACAATCTGGTTCATGATCTTAATTTGTCTGTAATTGCAGGTCATAAGGTTAAATGGCTGGACCTCCTTGGGAAGTGACACTAAAATAGTTTTTACATGTTAGGTAGCAAGAATTTCAGCATTTTGTCCCCTTGGATAATAGATAAAAGATAATAAAGTGTACTGCAATGATGTAAATTCTTTATTGGATTTACTAGAACAACATCATAATCCTACAGAAAATAGATTTATAGATACTCTACAACAAGTTGAAAACCATCCTCCTTATGAAATTTTTACTGAGTATGATACAGTATGAAAAATATTGGGACATGATGTGGAGACCTAGTTTAAAGGTAATAAATATCTTTAGGTCTCAACTAACGGTATAAAAGAAATTTTTTTTTTTTTGACAACTTATTTATTTTCTTTATTTCAAACTTTCTTCACTTATTTTAAAAATTCCTTCCATTGTTGTTTTTTCTTGATTTTTCACTTTTTACACTTATTTGTCTGTTAGCATTCTTCATTCTCTTCATCTTTTCATTTGCTTTCCTTCATTCTCTCACTCTCTTTCTCATTCTCACACTTTCCATCTCTAGAAATTTACTATTATAAACATCACTTATTCTACTCCTACTTACTTAAAAATATAACACAATAAAAATGTCAGAACTATTGAAATAAAAAAGCTTATAATTGCTACAAACAAGTCTCTCAATTTTACTGCCATAAAATATGGGTCATCCACTTTCGTTTTATCTGAAAAATAGAAATAAATTATAAACATTTAGAAAGTACGTTTGGTGAGCTATAATGTTTTTTAAAAATAAACCATTACTCTTGGGCATAGACAAAGGTCATGAATTTTCAAACATATTTTGCTATGAGAATATCATATTGATTTCATTTTTTTTTTTTTACATTTAGTTTCATGAATACCGTTTCCTTTTTTATTGTAACAATTATTTCTTATGACATATGACATTTCCAGCAATAATTGTTGACAATCTTACAAGATAAATAAATCTACAGCTTTTCCCCATGATATCTGATGAAATCATCAAAAGTAGCGTTTTCTCTTCTTATTTATTCCCATTCATATTAGTCAAACAAATTTTATCTTGTCAATATAAAATTCTCACTACATATTCCTCAGATTAACTAATTATTTAGTAATAATTGAAAAAACAAATAGATTTTTTATTTATTCGAGGGTCAAACTACAGCAGTGGAGATTTAATTCAAAATATGCTATGGGAATATTTCAAAATATCATTTTATAGTCATAACCACATGTAAAATAAAGTAAATTTTTTAATGACAAAAGTAATTTAATTATATTACACATATATTTTTAATTGTATATTAATATTTAAATTACTGCATGTTAATATTTTAAATAGCATAAGCATATATTTTTAATTTTTCTCACTAATTTTTTGTCACACTAAATGGTCAAAATGTACACCTTGAACTTGACATGTACTTGTTTTTTCAATGTTCAAGGCAATCTTTCCTTCATTGGATAGTTTTTTTTTTTTTTTTGGCTTAATCCAAGGTGTATAAGTTGTTTTTTTGAAAACTTGTATCTTACAAGTTTTCAAAAAAACTTTTGTTTTCTAGAACAAAAATCTGTTTGTGAAAGATCCAGACATTGTTTAATATCTTAAGTCATTGAAAAATTCAGCAACTTCTTAATCAAACTAGCAGTGAAGGAAAGAGTACTATTTCTTACTGTAACTAGTTCTGCTTTTCAGTTTCAAGTAAGACTACAAAATTTGTAATAAATGTTTAGTAATCTGCAGTTAATGTTTCCATGAAAAAATATGGGCAGACCACTTTTCATTGCAAAATCATGCACCAAATACTAACTTTTTGAGAATGCAGTGGCCTTTCATGATAAAAGTGAAGATACTTAGAACTTTATATATTTTTGTTTTGGTTATTAATGTATGATAAAGATAATATCACACTTCATCTGAATAAGTAGCATTGTCCAAAACATGTATACCACCCAGAATTAAATATTTGAACCAACTACAGTATTGAAATATGTTATGCTGGATTCTACAAGATCTTTGGCTATGAAATTTGATATGGGTATAACATGAATTTTTATAGTCTTATGAACAACCCTTAATAAAAGACCAGACACTTGAAAAAGTTTTCTAATCTAACTTTTCTGGAGAATGTAGAGATTGATGAATGAATGTAAACTGTCATTATGAAATGCTAAAGGCCGACCACTATGTTTCATTTCCTGGCCTTCAGGAAATCTAAACTCTAAATAAAAAAATTTAAAAAAATATTTGCAATGTTGGGAAAATAACTTGTAACAAGTAGTTTGGCTTGCAGAGTACAAGAGTAATTTAATGTTTTGTAATAAATATTCATTAAGCAAAATATCAAATGTAGGATCAGCATCTTATTTTGGTTGCATAATTTCAGTGAAGTTGTGCAACAGTAAGGTTTATTTTATGGCAGATAGTAAAGGGATATACATCCCTCATAAGCTACTTGTGCAATAAGAGTGCAGCTGATGAATGAAAAGAGAACAAAAATTTAATCTGTGGACTCTCACATCATGTGCTACCTATTGCAACATTACATCAGTTTACCTCAGTATGGGTCATTTAAGCACTCTGATACCAAACTGAAATATGCAGCAGGTTATCATCAAACCTTAGTGTAGTGTGGGTTTTAGAACAAGATTTATTACAACCCACTTACTGATATTTCTAGTTGCTAAACATAGAGTACAATAAATGTTTCAGAGGGGAATCTTTATTTTAGATCATCACAGTTACCGTAAAACAAAGCTGCTCCACAAGGACCAGATCCAGCGCACTTCCAACCATCAACTACCTGGTAAGTACCCATATTTAATCATTAGAGGGTTGAAAGGTTTAGGTTATCATTGAAAGGTGAGGTCATTGAAAAATTCAGCAACTTCTTAATCAAACTAGCAGTGAAGGAAAGAGTACTATTACATGAATACTGTAAAACTGTACCAATCATATATTTATATAAAGTCAAATATCTATTATAATAAATTACATGTCTTTATTTTTAATTTTTGTATCGATGAATTTAATATCTTTGGTGCTCCGCTGCTGATGACTTTATTATTTTCTTTCGTCAATTATATCGGTCGCTGTATCGTTATCAGTTTTAATTTTTTGTTGGAACATTCGTCGTCAATATTATTCGCAGCGTTAGGCGAAACTTTATCCAGTAACTTTATTTTATTTCTTTCGTCGATCCACGTTTTATTTCTTTATATGGCTGTTGTGTCAGTCCTTATTTATTTAATTTCCACTATTAACTTTAATTGTTGCTGTTCTTCGCTTCTTGTTTAATCGCCGTAGTCCTGGATATCTGGATGCGTCTCTCTCTTATATACGCCTCGTCTTCCAGTATCATCGATCTTTCGTATTATGTGGAAATATTGTAAAGTGAGTTTTTGTGTAAGTTTTTTTACTGTTTAATGAAATCGACTGAAAATAACATTAACAGTTTTGATACATATTTTGTAATTTTAAATTTATGGTGTTTTTTTTATATATTGTTGATTTAAGGATTTATTAGATTCCAGGTAATTATTTCCATAAAGTGTATTATTTTCATTAATTCAAATGTTTAATATTTTTTTTTTATTTCTTCATGTTTATATTTTACAGTTGTGTTATTCTCTTATTTTTTTAAATTCTAGCCATTTAATTTTTTGTCTTATTTGAAGACTTATTATTATCAGCATTTTTTATTATTTTATAAAATTTTGGTATCTATGATTTTTTATAATACTCAAAACATCCCTATAATTATTCATTTTTAAAGGATGTATAGTGAACACTTTAATATTATTCATTACTGATGCAACTGATGTGTATTTTAAATTTAAATTAATTATTGTTATATTAATTATTGTTATATTATTTATGGTATAACCCTGTCCTATGATTTTGAAGTTACATTATAATAGTCTTTTTCTACCAGAGCATTTTATTGCGATTACCTATTTCATTATCCTCGCACGGCTATTAGTTGGCTATTCGCTAACATTAGCACGTTTTTTGGTCCTCCGGGCCGGATTTGCAGTTATTATTTCAAATATTATTTTAATGATTTGTTTTTGTTTTTAACTTCTGTTTTGAACCTGCCCCTTTTTTTCAAGGATAATTTATTATTTTTCTTTGGTAACAGCTTTATTTGTAATTGAGTTGATACAATTTTATTCTATAATTGCGTTTACACAATTTTATTTTGTAATTGAGTTTATACAATTTTATTTTGAATTTAGTTTAGTTTTTTAAGATTTTATTTGTATTTTAATTCTAAATTTTATTTTATGTTTCTTGTCTTTTGTTGCATTTCAGATTTAGCATGTCTCGCTCTAAAAGCGAAAAGTTAGCCTTGCTCAAGGCTTCACATTTAAATGCTAACATGCATTTATAGAGTTTTCAAGCTAACGATTTTTGTTTAAATTCATTCTTGGCCGATTGTGCTGTCAAACTTTGGGAAAAATTTTCAAAGAAATATCCGAAATAAATATGGTTCCAATCCCGAATATGACACTGCTTCATTGCGGCAAGAGTTTAATGCGTTCTATTTCAAAATTCGAAAGGCACCTGAAGATGTCAAACCTGCCTTAACATCCGTTTATATATATTGAAGTCCACAAAATAAATTTATAACTAATTAAAGTGATAAACATTGTTAAATTGTTATGTTAGTAATATTTAGTAATGGTATTTTGTTAATAATATTTCATTTCTATATTTAACAATAATATTTTGTTGATATCATTTCATTTTTATATTTAATTATAAAATTTTGTTAATATTTCATTTGTATGTTAATAATATTTAAATAATTCAGTCTTTGTCTAGCGGTCAGATTTTGAACTTACTAGAAGCTTTGATATACTGGATTGTTCTAGAAACAATAAAGTTGTATTTTTGTTTTTTTATTTTTACTTATCTGTGAATTTTTATTTGCCAATTGACATTTATAAAGTTTAGTTCTGTAATTAAAGTATTTATCTATATTTTTTAGAGTTAATTATATTTTTAAATAATGAAGATATTTGTAATATAAGCAAATCGATGTTCCTGGTATTTTCTAGAAAAAACAGTTAACAGTATATAAACGGGTTGGGAGACCCGTGTGTTGGTTCAGTATCGGTTCATTAGTGTGACGTAGTTGTTAGTGATAACATTGCGCGAAGTACAAATTGTTTCATGTAGATTTTGTTAAGCATTGTAAATGTTTGTTTTTGTTTGTTTGAATTGTTGTGTTAAATAAATTATTGTGAGAAGGCTTGAGATATCGTGGTGGTTATTTATATTAATCATGTTCTCACTATAATTGGCGACCGTGCAAATATTGTTAAAATAATCGTGGGGAAGTCATTATCGTGCTAAATACGAATCATTCGCCCACGTCAAGTTAATAGAAAATAAATAATTGGCAATAAGTTAAGTCTTAAAATATCAAATTCTTTAACAATAAGTTTCTTTAATTTAATTAGAAAATAATTTTGATAGAGTTACTTTGAATTGAGAAGATGTATACTAAATTATCAAAAAAATTAACTGCCAGAATGAGAAACAAAATTACTCTTTCTCAAGTGTTTACTAAACAATTAAACATTTTTTTATACTTTGTTCATATACTTTCCAAATTTGTTCTGTACTTCACATCTTGACAGATTGCATTTGTTATGCGGCCTTACGTCGCAAGTTAAAAATATCTGATAATATTCGACACATTCTAAGAAACGATGATTCAGCGATAGTTAGGGTTTTAAGATTCTTACGACG
>JAAAKQ030517766.1:0-19213 GCA_010016005.3 Zanna intricata | reverse complement strand
CCTCCGGAACTACCGTAAGGTATTACTTCAGAGGATGAATGAGGATGATGTGTATGAATTTGAATGAAGTGTAGTTTGAGAATGAATGTACAAGACCACTTCATTTACATTCATACATATCATCCTCACTCATCCTCTGATGTAATACTTTACGATGGTTCGGAGGCTAAATAGAAAAAAAAGAGAGGACGGACTTGGTGCATAATAGGTGGATCCCGTTGAATGTGCAGACATCAATCCTTTTGATTGTAATCAGAGAATATAGAACAATCTCGGGAAATTCGGAGTGTATTATTGCCCGAATAAGCCGCTAGATATAACAGCTAATGATCGAAGGAAGATTAAGAAGTTGAGAAAATTGAGTGTGTGTAGAAACGAAAAGCTGCTATGACAGGGTGAGAATGAAGGTTTTGCTGAATGGCAGGAGTAATGGGTCAATTCAGCAAAAGGAGGATAAACACATGCGATTTTCGCATATGTTTGGGAACAATGTAGAAAGAGTGGCTCACAATAGATCACTGCACGGCGTAGCCATTGAGATTTAAATAGTAGGCTCAATGGGTTTAGACTGGTACCGAATCCAAACTGTGTGGTCTGTGGTACGGAAGAGACCGTGGATCATGTGCTCCTTGAATATTAGTTCTATACGGAAGAGAGACAGCAAGTCACACAAACACTCCGCAAGTTGGAAATTAAGATATAGGCTAGAGGATATTTCTAAAAATAGATTAGCATGTAGGAAATTTAGTAATTATGTAAAGGAGGTCCTGGTTATCCAAAAAAAAAAAAATATCAGGATCTAAGGTTGCCCGTGGGCGTGAGGGGCGCGGTTTTCGAAGATATCCCTTTGTGGAAGATATCCGAGACACATTCATGATTAGTAGGCTATTAGGAAGTATATTAGTGTTAGGTTATGGTAGTAAAATGTAGGAAAAGAACAATAAATAGGAGCCATAACAAGATTAGTTTATTTAGATTATGCCCTAAAAAATAGACCGGTACATGGGATTTATCTCTGGTTCCAGAAGAAAAAAAAATTGTAAACGGACCACACAGCAAGTTAAGAAGTAGAGGAAAAAAGACGAATCACGGTAAGAAGAAACGAGGGTGATAAGAATAGAGACGTTCGTCTAGAGTTTTAGATGTCTGTACGAAGGCGAAATTTGGTCGCAATACCAAGGGTATTACTCAAGGAGGCTAGAGAATCAGCTGCTGATTTGCGTGCAGATCAACTGAGGTTTCAATGAAGGTTTAGGGGGACACCTTTGCCCGTGCAGAGTGCAGTGTTTTACAAGAAAGGGTATGAGGGCTTTAGAAAACTGCTGACAAAATTCATTGACTTAGAAGCAGGAGGAGTGGAGGACTACCGGAAAGTCCATGGTGGGATCCTCTATGCACCATTGAAGATGACTCCCATAGGGGAAAACACCCGCCTTGTGGCGATTCCGGCCACCATACCACTCCCTCATTTCCTGAGCCCTGATGGTTTACCGGAATTTGTCTTTTGATATTATAAATCTGATAACTCAACACAGTCATTACTTTGGCCTCTGTCAGGATGCCACTGATGTAAATATCTTGGCAAACATTTCCATCAGTGTATTTAACTGCTTGCTATTGCTTTTGTATAGCCTCTTCCAACCACAACCACCTACCATAACTTACTTACAAGCTTCTACTATCAAATTAACCTATTCGCGAAAGCGCGATCCTCGTGCCTTCCTCTAATACCGAAGGTTGCATACTAAAACTCTTCAGATCTAACTTCAATTACACTATGCATTCAAATCATTACTAGACTGAAGCTTTAAATACTGAAAATGCGTTTCTCATACCAACAAAACAGTGTTGATCACAACAACAATGATTTTGTCCTACAATTCAATTTACTCAAAGTCCTCTTGATGAATTTACTTAAAAATTAAGAAACAGATTCACAAATTTCCTAAGCCTCTAATGAAAACATATCCTTATCTCTGCTCTGCTCTGCCTTCAGAAGTGAGGTCAATGTCTACACCCTCCCACACTACAGCTCCATCGCAGAGTTCCCAACACATCCATTCTCATGCTAACAACAAATATCTCGGCTAACTGGGGCTCGATGCCAAATTCCTAGCTTGATAAAGCAAGTACCCAGGCAGGGCACCTAGCCATCTATCCTATCTATAACAGCATGAGACCCCCTTAGTCATCCATGAAAGAATCTAGGGAAGCCAGCAGCTATGTTCCACCCCCTTTCAGTTTTCCAATTAACTTGCACATTAAAACCGGAATTGATCCTAGCAAGCTCTCTAGCCATTTTGGTACATTCAGCTTTGTACCTGGAGCAGACATATAATACATTGCACACATCAATAACCCTTAACTCTGGACATGAATTAATCAAACCAAATCTGACCAACCTATCTCAAAAAGAAAATGTGTAACAGGCGGATTGGGGAAAATCCACGTGACTACCTGAATACTTTTAATGTCAGGAAAAGTACCATGAGTATAATGGCCATTGAGTGATTCAGTTCACTGACTTGCCATAGATGGAAAACTTGCTTGTCTAGTACTTTTATGTGTCCAAAGGTAAGTGGCCTATATTTTTAGCATCATATTGTAATTGACATTCAGTTGCAAGGATATCAGTGGGCTTAATAACAGAAATAACAAGAATTGCCTCGCAAAAGAGTCCTATAGATACCAATCCCAGATAACAATAGGAAATGCTGGGCTCTCAACAAAATATTCCTATAATATTTGAATCCGATTCAATGAGCCCAGACAGGATCAACTGCTCTATAAACACTGAAGAAAGCAGAACAAGACCTTTTTGGCAGCATATTGAAAGTGGTTCTTGAATTAAATTCAATTCTTATCAAGGATAACAACTAGATACTTATGAAAAAATTCTCATGGCAGGTTTCACAATTAATCATAATCATATTACCAATTCCATGATCATTTAGGCAAATCTAATCATATTTAAATTTCTTTTTATTTTTAAATGGTTATCTCAAGAACTAAGTGCCTGGGAGAAGTCAACGAAGGGGTTGCTGAGGGGGGGACAGGCTGTTGGCTGAAAGTTTAGGGGGTCCCCTGTATGCATGGGAGTCACCTGGGCATAATGAGATCAGGGACACTCTTATCCGATGGTGCCTTTGATAAGTATATCTGTTGTTGACTATGGTGTTTGTTGTAAGATTTGGCTGCTGTAGCGATTGTGTGTTATGAGCATGATGTGAGGTTAGTGCATCCTGTTGTGTTGTTGATGTTTGCTGTATATGGTCTTGATGAATGGTGGAGTTGTTATGGGATTGTGATGTCTGAACATGTGTAGATGTTGTCTCCTCTGGATGGTTTGAGTTTGTTGTGAGGTGTGTTCTGTTGTGTCTCGGTGTTCTTGATTGTGTAATTCTTGTATTTGTTTCATCTTTTGGTGAGTGTGTGTGTGTGTGTGTGTGTTGTGGTGTCCCCCTTTCTGATGTAATTCTTCTATAGTCATTGTAGGAATGGGTACACATTGACAGGGATGGTGGTTTATTCAGTAATACGCTGGCATACATACACACATAATAACATCTTGCGGAACCTGTCAGTGACTCTGACACTGCTCAGGTGTAAAATGGATTCCCCACTTCTAAAAAAAAAAAAAAGATATGCTTAAAAAAGTATATTGATATTTGAAATTGAAAGAATTTTTTTAAGACGTCAAAATAACATTCTAAGAACATTATATAAAAAAAAAGTTACAAATATTACATGTAGTCCTAACAAGAAGAGTTAATCTACTGCAAAGCTATTTATTAATATTCAGTTCCATTTTTGTTAACATCATTCCTAAGTCACTGCAATTTAACTACTTACAACTGATTTTATTTTTTTGTTTAGATTCTTGACTGCATTAAACCCATATTCTATAAATAATAATAAGGAAATGGAAATAGAAATGTCTGCACTGTATGTCAACCAATCCTAAATAAATAAAGGGTATTTTTTTTTATTGCTTTTTTATAAGAATTTTGGTAATCATTTTTTAATTCTTCTTGTTACTTCTATAAGTTCTTCTTGAAGATTTAAAGGTTCATCAGTAAACTAACTTGAAAACAGATTTACGATTTAATCAGGTATCTTCATTTTTAAGGATATTTTCAAATGTTGATTGAAACCAAAATTGAGAGTATCCAAGAACTGACAATAGATGAATATGTTTTCTTTAATAATTTTTTAATTTTGAAAAATTAGGAAACTGGTACAATTCTCCTCTTCCTAAATTCTTCTTTTATAAAAGTTCTGCTACAAATGCAGAAATAACTGGTTTTTGTTTTGGTCAGATTTACTTCATTCAAGTAGTAGACGTTGTTGTTCAGTTAATGTGGAAAACCCCATACTACTGGTGAAGAATTAATTCCACCAGTTGTAAGTGAGGTAATTATAATTATGTTACGAAAACAATAGATTTGGATATCCATATAGACATTAGCCTTGGAGTTCTTGATTTGTTTCATTAAATAAATCTGGGAAATAAGCTATATTATTTTTGTAATGATCAAGTTTTCTCATAAATCTTCTTCTTCATTTTCTAGGAACTATGTTACAGAATCAAAAAAAGATTAAATAATTTTTCAGGCACCTTTAGAAATGTATCGGACTTCTGTATGAAGTAGCAAATGATTCAATTTTTCATCATTTTCTGTATTCATTGTTTTCCAAATAATCTGTCAATTTAATGAACTAGTTCTAATTTTTTTTTACTTTTAATGTGTTTATTAACTGTATAATGCAGTCTAATGACTTGAAATTCACTCATGTTTTTGGCTACTAAACGATTACAATTAATGATGCAATTACAATGAAGATAGTTGGCAAAGTTTTTTGTATGTGCAAGAAAGCCTCTATGACATTCTACCATTGCTGAAGGAACTTGCAAAACATTATTGTAGAAAATTTTCTTTTCTGCAAAAAACTCTTACAAAGCATTAAATATTTTCACTTTCTGTATCAGTTTGGAAATTTATAGCAAATAACTTTTGTAAATTCTTTCTTCTTTTATGAACCATACATATGTTAACAGTATGACTTCATTCCCTGGCAGAGTTTTGTTTCATTAATCAGAATATAGAATTGTGGTGTTTTTAAATACTCAAGTAATGATGCTACAACATCTTGAGCCATTTCATCAATTCTTCTTTAAACTGAACTATTGCACAAAGATATTTTCTGAGTAATATCAGAAAATTCCTTTGAGGTAACATAGTATTTATTACTTCATTTACAGTTGGAAGAATTAATTTTCACAAACGGCATGCAGTTTTCCACATTTACCACTCTATAAAAAAATTGTATAAGAAACTTGAAATCCATCAACTTGATGGGATGCTTGAAAATAAGATAATTGCTTATATTTTTTATTACTGAGTATTTTGGTTAAATGTTCGCCACTGCCAATTTATAGTTTGATCACCCCAACAATCACTCAAAGACAAGTACGATGAGTGATGTCATTCTGATATAATTGTCTAGACAATTAGTGGATGGGTGACAAAGCTGGGTGATCAGAGGGGTGAATCTCTCAATCTGGGAACCACTGATGTAATACATACAAATGGGCTTAAGCTCAGATTCCAAGGTACATGAAAAACTTATTAAATCCATTAGTTCTTTATTTTAGTTATTTTACATAACTTGATATAAAAAAGTAGGTTATCTTTCTAAGCTATCATAGATTATTTTACAATACTAGTGCAGATTATGCCACCAAGTTGGTCTAGTGGCCGGCCTCCGTGGTGCGAGTGATAGCCTCTCGGCTACCGTCTCGGCCTTTCATCCTGAGATCCCGAGGTCTCGGGTTTTAATCTTGGTCAGGCATGGCATTTTTCACACGCTACAATTTATTCATCTCATCCCTCTGAAAACATACTTCATTGTGGTTCTGAAGGTTAAACAAAAAAAAAAAAAAGTTGGTCTAATGGTTAAACTCGTCATCGCAAATCATCTCATTTTGAAGTCCAGATCTAAGGTACAAATGCTAGCAAAGGCAGTTACTTTTATACGGATTTGAATACAAGATTGTGAATGCTGGTGTTCTTTGGTGGTTGGATTTCTCAATTAATCACATATCTCCAGAATGGTCAATCTGAGATTACACTGATACAAGACTACACCTCATTTACATTCATACATATCAATCTCACTCATCCTCTGAAGTAATACCTTATGGTGGTGGGAGGCTAAACAAAAAAAAAAAGAGTGCAGAATGATTTCAGTCGAAGAAAGAGTACAATACAGGTACATATGAAATATATCATTTTTAGGCATACTGATTGACTGGTTTGAAGCAGTGCTTCTTAACAGCATGTCATGTCTGTCTATTTACAATATAATGTGATTCATAAGCAGATTTTAAGATTTTTTTCAAAACAGCTTATATGTATTGGGTTTGAGATGTTTAATTAGGATTGTTCATAAACTCAAGATGAAGATAAAAAAAGAAAACAAAGAAAATGTAACAAGATAAATAATTTTGAAAGGTTTAAAGAAAAAAAAAAAAAAAAATTGAAAACAGCAAGTGGAAAATTCATATAAAACAATTCATAAATAACAAAAACTGTAGAGTACTGATTAATTTATTTTACATATACATAAATTTGACACATAAAAAACATACAAACATCAACAGGCAACATCAAACAAAAAAATAAATAAAATAACAACAATATCACAGTTATTATTGTATTTGTTTTAACAATACAATATTTAGATATATTATAATTTAATAATTTTCTTTTTTTGTTAAATATGTTTATGAATTATTATTTAATGAGCAACTATAAATTACTGTTTACATAATTATTTATTAATTTTATATATATATATAATTTTTTTGTATTACATATGTACATATAAAAACATAAAATATAATTTAGTACTAACATATTACAGTACCTTTGGAAAGTTGCTGTGCTCTGGAATTATGGTACTCTAATGACAAAACTTTTTTAATTATTACTTTGTATTTTTATTTCATTAATTTTACAGAAAATGATATTGCAGTAATTGGAATAGTTTATAAAAGGTGTTGAAAATTACCTCCTCAACATCAATACATCATGGTACATATTTCGATTTGTTTTCAAACCTTTTTAACTAGTCAATGTACTGGAATGTCTCCTACATTTGCTGTTATTGCAGTTTTTATTTTGTCAATTACATGTGGTCTGTTGCAATAGACTGCTTGTTTTGCTGCCCCTCCATTGAAGGTAATCTGCGGCGGCAGTCAGATTGGGAGATCATACAAGCCAAAAAAACCCTCAAAATGATTTGTTCACCAAAGACATTTTGTAAAAAAGTCATTGACTTGTTAGCTGTGGCACAATCTTGTTAGAACCAACTGTGACTGATTTTCTCTTCTGTCAACTGACTAATGAAACTTTTTAAAACAACACAATAACTATCACTATTAACTGTGTTTTCAAAAAAGATGAAACCGATAATGTGCATTCTACTGACACTGATACAGACTCCAATTTTCACTTTGTGTAAAGATTGTTCATGTAATTCATGAGAGTTAATTGTCAATCACAGTTGTGTATTTTGTGAATTAATATACATTCTGCTTCATCTGTAAAAAAAATGTAATGTCGAGGATACTTATGGATCTTTGTCAATAAAATGTTTAAACCATTGACAATAATTGACAATAATTTAGTATTCTGGTAATTCTGTGGGTCGATTCTTGAACCTACATTATTTTATAGGGGAAAAGTTTCAGTTCTTTTTTTATAGCTTTATTTATGGTAGCAAGTTTGATATCATGCTGCTGAGCTAACTTACACATTGACTTTGATGGACTTTCAACCACAGCATCTGAAATATCAAGCAGCTTCTGTTTACTTTAGGTGGTCTTCCACTTCATTCAGCGTCTTCAACAGAGCCTGTTACTCAAAATGTTTTGATAACAGTTTGAGCTGTATACTAGTGAGGAAGGAGTATTGAAAAATGATAAATGAAACATCAGATGAAATGAAGCATGTTTAATTACAGCTCAGTTACTGATAACTTGGTTTATTACTGAGTAACATCAAAAGAACCCATAGGGCAAACAACTTCAAAAGAACAGAATGCAACACATAATTCTAAAGCATACTGCACAGCGACTTTCCCACTCATAAGAATTATAATCCATTCTACACTCTTTATAACAATTAATTTCTATTTCACTTTTATGTTACAATGATTTGTTATCTGTTATAGGTTATAATAATTACTTATAAATAAAATTAAAAAAGATATATATATATATATATATGTATATATGACCTTGAAAAGTAATTAGTAAATATTTAATGATAATTTAAAATTAATTGAGGCCATATCTTCTATAGATAATTTAAAGGCCATTAATGTAACACATTTTTATATAATAATAATACATAAAAATGTACGTTATGAAAAATTATTAAGTAAAGAAATTTGTTCTGCATAAACTTAAAAGAGTATTCTCTAATACTCTCTTCTGCAGCACAACTCAAAATTTCCACTTTGTTTCTATAATAAAAAAAATTGAATAGTTTAAAATCAATAATAATTTAAATTGACTAAAATAAAGCCAATAAAGTGTGGATGTCTTCTTCCTGACTTTGCCAAGAGGGTTAAGAACTTTGATATAAGAGCATTAACCTTGGCAGACCTCTACTTAAGGAAGAAAATTATTATTAAGCCCTTAGCATTAAATACTTTTAGATTCTCTTTAATATACTTTCAACTAATTGTAGTGTATATACTTGCTTACTGATATTAGCAGTAGCTTGTTTTTAATGTGTAAACAAATTTTCTAAGAGATTTAGATCCAGATGTTGTGGTTGCTCATCTAAAGTAGTAACTTCCTAATAATTGAGCCAATTGATTTTGATATATGCTTTAGGTGTCAATCCTGATAAAAAACAATGTCAGTTTCCTCTAATGGCATATTATAAACTCATAAAATAATTAAGGGGTTTGTTTCAGAATTCCCTACCCAGAAAAAAAACTTAATTTTTTAACAAGTTCGCCAAAAATTATGTATTTTTAATATCCAATAAGAATTAGGTGGAAATATGCATTTTTCAAAACATCTGGAAATATTGATATTAACAATAACCAGGTTGAAGAAAAAATCCAATAACCCGATAACATACTAACAAGCGCTTTAATACCAGTCATTTTAAACATTCTCCATAATAACATATTTTAATTTATTATTGCTTATAATTATGGAAATAAATTATAAATATAATCAATTAAACTTAACCTACGCTCGCTTCACTCGCTAACCTTGACTAATTATCAGTAATGTTTTGATTATTTAAATAATATATAATTGATGAACTTATTATTTAAATATTCAAAATATTACAGCTAATTAGTAAGATTAGTGAGCAAAGCGAGTGTAGGTTAAGTTAGATTATATTTATAAAATAAATAAATATAAATGGTTATATCTGGGTATTGGGTTATTTTAATTTTTCATTTTGAAACAAGCATATTCTCACCAATTCTTATTGGATATTAAAAATACATTGATTTTTGGCCAATTGGTTAAAAATTAAGTGTTTTTTTTTGGGGGGGGGGGAGGGGAATTCTGAAAAAGATTCTAATTATGATTTTATATTATTTTAATAGACAAATTTCATAAAAATTAATCCAGTCTGAAGAAAAGAAAACGCTGTTTTTTGCTTATATGGAGGGGGGTTGAGTAAAACCAAATTCCATCAGACAACATCCCTCATACCTAAGGGATATCAAATTATGTGAAAAAAAAAATAATTTCTTATCCAATATAAAATTTATAGATATGGGATCCATGAGGTCTACATTTCCCTCTTGTTTTCTGACCAAAATTAAAAGGCATCATCGGATATATACAAAAGAAGTTGAATCAAATTTCATCCAAATCATTCCATCCAGACTGTTAATACCAAACAAAAAAATAGGTTAACAAACATATTTCCTTCCACAATTTTTCAATGCCAAATTATTTTTTAGTCAAGAGGGAATTCATGAAACATCATACTCTGTCAATGCCAAAAATTTTTTTTTAGTTAAGAGGGAATTCATGAAACATCATACTCTGCAAAAATCCTGACACAAAATTTGACTCAATTAGCACACTTCCTATATATAGTATTCTGTCTAGCTACACAGTTGCAAATATAACAATATAGCCAGGGAAGTATATGTACTATATGTAGCTACAGTAGTCTATGTCTTCCTGACAAAAACTACTTCCTTTCTCTGCTGTTGGTTCAATACCACTTCTTCATTCCCTTTTATGACTTACATATAATTATAAATTGATCTATTTTATTACATAATTAGATTAACTACGTAAATTCATTGAGATAAGTTTTTAACAATTTTTCATAAGTTAGAGAAGAAAAATTTTAAAAGCACTAACTCTGGCTAAAAACTAATAAAAAACAAGAATTTAATGAATTAAAAAATTAAGGAACTTAAGTTAAGGCCTTTGGAACTAAAAATCTTTCAAAGGGAACTATTCATAATAAACAAATAGCTTTAGAATTTGGCTCACCTATAGATAAAGATGTTTCTGTTAAGAGAATTACTTAAACGAATAAAAAATTCTATACTACATCAACAGAGAGTGAAAAATATTCTGTACTTTCTAAACACAGATTTAAAGTATTAGATGCATTTCAGTTAAATATCAAAACTACAAATCTGTAACATTGTTTGAATATAAAATAACCTAACTTCTCATATCCTGAGTGAATGAAACACATAACTTTTTGTTTTTTCTAAATGTTACGTTAAATGATTATTTGTCCAATCAAGTTGAAATTTCATATTCTTGTTATAATTAAAAAAATGACACCTATTTCAATTAAATAGACAATTATTAATAAAATATTTTGAGTGCTTTTTATCAAGTTTCTACTTCTGTAGTCACCATTTATAAAACAAAAATCAGGGATTTTTGTATTTCAATTCATTTTTTATATGTAATTCAATCAATTGTTAGCAAAAAAAGTTGAACTATCAATTTGTTATACCTGATCAAATAAATTTCTTTAAAAAAAAAGAAGTAATATACTTAATATATGGAAGAGAAGCTTGAAAGTTGTCATTCCAAATCATATTTTCAATGCAGGATAAAATATCAGTACTAAAATAACTGTATATCTTTGTAAAGATATACAGGAATAAAGATATATATATATATATATATCAAAGACAGATGTAAAACACAAATTTTCCTCCAACAGTACAGAAATTCAATGCCTCTTACCTTATGCTTGTTCTTTTTTTTATATTTTAATAGCGCTTTTGAGGGTTTTCCTCATCCTGTTTTGCAGTCTTATATGCAGTCAATTAAAATATTTTTTTAAAATTATTTTGACTGCATATTTTTATATGTAATGATTTTAATGTTTTTAAGTAAATGTGTGATTCTGAAAATAAAAAACATTTATTAACTGACGAGGGAAACCCTCGAAAGCACTATTAAAATATAAATAAAACAACAAGCATAAGATAAGAGGCATTTTAAATTTCTGTACTGTTGGAAAAAAATTTGTGTTATACTTTTGTCTTTATATATGTATAAAATGTAAAAAAATCATAAAATTGCAAAACTTTATGGAATAGACAAAACACAGAGTTGTGAAAGACACAGTTTAAAGTCAACACAGCTTTTGACAACATCCTGATTATACATGTTTAACTGCTAGAAATAACATCAGTTGACGTTAGGGAGAGTTCAACACCACCATTTACTAAAGTAAATGAAAAATTTACTTTTTACTAAAGATGGTCACAAGAATGACTGAAAATGTTATTACTGTAGTAAGAATCAAAGCTTTTAGTTTTTATTTAATTTGTCTAATTTGATTGTTTTTTAGTTTGTTCAAGTTTGTATTTTTATGTTTGATTTTAATACATTTTGGTTTGTTTTGCGTTAAATAGTTTTCAATAATTTTCTTTGAAAAAATCAGTTTTTTACAAAATGAGTTTACCATTTATTATTATTACAATAATCAATTATTTAACAACAAGCACCTCGGAAAAAGTTTTAGCTTTTTGTTGAGCTATTGAATAACATCTAGAACAGTTTTGCAAAGATGGCTTACCATGATTCTAATGGACACTTAGCCAAAATCGATAGAAAAAATTATCAAATATATGGAAAGGAGTGGATAATGAGAAAAGGATAATATACCCACACATAGATCACAAAGTAAATCTCATGATCATATCAAAAATAATTCAAAACTCTTTAACGTATTTAACAATCATTGTAAAGTTAAAATGTCCCATTTCTGGGTAGGAGTAGCACAATACGGGTAAATAATTTTGTACTTAACAGTTCAAATACATAGTATGATAAATTCTTTTAATACCAGATAATAGTAAAAAAACATCTTAACAAGTATAATGCTTTTTTTTTAAGGAAGAATACTATTCATTTCTACAACTGAAAATTGTCTAAAGGTATCTATCAAAAATGAAGTATAAACCATTCAGCCAAGGCCTCCCATCTGAAAAGGTTCATTTAATAAAATAATTACAGAAATATCAATTAATTACAAAAATTAATTAGGGGCGTCTGATAAATAAATTTAAACTACAAAACGTCCAGGTAAACAATAAGAGTCTCTTTATATATTAAACTTTATCATGAGCGATTAATAATAATAAAATGTAATATAAATTGAATTTTGATGGACATTTCTTAGAAGTATGCCATTATTTATATTTGATAAAGTTAATTTTTACTAAGATTTTCTTTACAAAATAAGAATGATAATATCCAGAGTTTCTGAATTCGTGCAAAGTTAAGAGATGGTGCTCATAGTATATTGTTTAAGTCATCCTTAGTTTTATGTATCTACATAAGGAACATACACCAAATTTCAGTTAAATATATGCGTAATTCTGTTGTTGCCAATTGTTTGGTATGATCAAGAATTGTAATTAATCAAAAATACACAAAAATAAATTTTATTGTTGATCAAACATAAACTTTTTAAAAACAAAGCTGCCCAGGAAACTAAAGACCAGCCGAATAAATACTATGATAAGTCAGCTCCATTTAATGGTTTAGTTACTTTCTAAGTTGTGATAATTATAAACATAAATGATTCTGGATGGCCTGAAGAGGTTACAATTGCAGAGAATAAAGAAAAAATTCCTGATATGATGGTAGAGAATAGAAGATTGAAAGTGTATGAGATTGCTAAGACAATAGAATAGGCATCTCAAATAAATAAGTACATCATATTTTATACAAATCTCCACATGTGCGAAAACTGTCCACAAGATGGCATATTAGCTCACAACTGATCAAATGTGAGCAAGCCAACATTTCTAAGAGCTGTTGAGCTGCTCCAATGTAACCGAGAGGAATAAGGTATTAAAGAAGGGATAAAAATTATGTTGCATTATTAGTCGACTGAAAACAAATTATAAAACATAATGAAGCTTACTTTTCAGATGCTGAATAGCTTCCTTAGATTAGGATGTACAATATAAACAAATATTAATACAAAATAAATTTTTGATTTTTTTCTGTTGAAGAACTGAAAGGAAGTTCTATCTCACTATGAAAATGGAATCCATGATGTAAATTAAACCCAGAACTTTGCACTCAGCAGGTATTGATGCTTCAGATTGAAGAAGTTATTAGGTGAGTTTTAATATTTATTCATGCACATAAATTCTTTAAATGATTTTATGCAAAGTATCTATCAAAAATATTTCCCAAAACTGAAAGAATGAGAACTATTACCTTGTAATTTGACAAAATATACTGTACAGTATGAAGAAAAGACATTTTTTGACATCTTTTAGATAAAACATTAAGGGACCTTGCACACTAAGTGACAAAAAAATATTACTTCATGTATAATAAGAGGGACTTCAATGAATATTTTTTGTGAAAGGGTGTGCTGGATAATGTTTTAATTTTCTGAATATCTGTACAATATTGGATATAAATTTTATCTTGCGATGGAGATACAAATTCTTTCATCAGTGTTTCAGCTGCTCAACCATATGGTAAAGATTTTGACTTTGAGAAACTAGGTTGCGGTCAGTAATGTGCAAAAACGAACGAGCTCTCGATTATATAAATTGAAAATTCAGAAAGGAAAATTACCATTTTCAATAGGTGGATATGGTCGACTAATTCTGCAATTAATGAGATTCAATTGTACTATGGTATGGCTATAAGAAGAAATAATTAAAGTACTGATGACATGAAAAAAGCTATTTGGGTTGAATATTTTCACTTGTTATCAACTGATGAAAAGCTTGTTGAAAACTGATGAATTTTTTTATGTTCAAAGAAAAACACATGGTGTAAATATGTTAAAGCCCAAACAGTCATATAATTATGATGAACGCATCCAATTGCCAAAAGTTGTAATGGAAGAAATCAAACTGATCTTCCGGGATCTGTCAAATCTGCTATTACTAAAACAATTTTTGCATGCTGGCACACAAAATGCCAGCGAATAATTGAACAATGTTATATGGTCAAGGATACCAAATAATGTTTTTGTCAGTAGAAACACTCTGGAATTTGGAGTTCACGAGGCTGTTAGTTCTTATAAAGTAGAGAATATAACAAAATGTTTAATTTTTGAAAAAAATAGGGCTAAGTCTGGGACTGAATTTTGTAAGAGCACTAAAAAATTTGATAAAATTTGGATCCAAGATGCTGAGCGAGCAATTTGAGTAATTCAGAGAAAATATAGACAAAGCCTTCAGCAAAAAAGGAGAAAACTAGTAGATTATTATGACCAACAGAATGCAGACAACCTTGCATATTGTGTAGATATGCAGTACATCCCTGCAGCTTCAACAGTACCAGGTAACAATAACTTTGAACTCAGTTTTCCGAGAATCTAGTTTTAAAATCTTCAGACACACTTTTCTCAGAATCCACAAGAGATATTTTAATAATTCTTTCACAATCTTTTTTTTAGAAAATATTAATCTTTAATGGTGTGCAGCTGGATTTTGGATAAGATTATAAAATAATTACAATTTTTTTTTTCTTCTCTGAAAAGTAAAAAAACACAAGTAGTTGGGTAAAAATTAATAAAAAATTTCTATGTTTTTAAATTCTAAAAGAAAATCCATAGTATGAAAGAAAAAACTGTGAGGAATAGGATAAAAAAAATCCAGTGGAGCTATCTTTTGTGGTTATTCTGAAAAGTGTACCTAATTTAACATTGTAAAGATAAGATGTGTGAGGCCCATTAAGTTTAAAAATACTTAATTTGCCTCAATACTCACCTAATTCAAACATAAATTTAAAAGAGGTAATTAAAAAATTTAATTCATACAGAATTAAAAAAAAAATTAAATAATCTTAAAGTATTGTTTGATATGCTTTCAATCAATCCTGGTATACTCCAGAATGAGTGTTTTAAAAAAAATAATTCTGTATGACATGTCTAGTATTTATATTTGTAAGCATATATATATATATATATATATATATATATATATACTGTGTGTACTCAATCATTTATTAATCCATTAAGTTAATATTTAGTATATAAGTACAAAGTTTAATAATAATAATATTTATAAATTATTTTGCAAACATTAAATTTAATTATTACTGATTTCAATATAAATATGAATATTATATTGTTATTTTGCATAAGTTCTAAATTGTGATGGTGTACATATATAATATATTAATAATACTATTACAGTCTTCTAATCTATAATAATCATGACAGCTTACCAGGCTGACATGGTACCCAATATCAAATTACCAATATATTTTTCTAAATTCTCAGACAACCATTTAAAACTTCCCTACCTCTGATTCTACTCACCTAATGTTTACAATTTATTTAATATAAATGCTCATTGTGTATCATCCAGTATTTACTATACCACTCTCATTCGCCAGCTTCATTCAATTTATTTTTATCAATATCAATGATTGTTGATTGTTGATCTGAATTTTTAGTTGTTTCAGTAAGTCCATTCTCTATATTTTTTTCACAATCATAATCATCATCATCATCAATATTAATTATTTCATTTCCAATTTCCATAATTTTATCTTCACGTAATGACTTCTTTTCTACAGTTAACAGTAACAGTGGTTCTTCTGGTGTAAGAATTGGTGTTTGTTCTGCAGATAAACTACACCCAGTTGTTGCATATTCAGCATGCTCTCTTAGATATGTTGTATCACAAGGTAACGACTTTCCTGAACATGATGATAATTGTGGTTCCAATTGTGGCCTCTTTTCAATTACTTGTAACGACTGCGATGATTCACGTCTACTCTGACTAGAATCAAATTGATTTGAAGTTCTGCGTCTATGTTCATCCACAGTATTTGACCTTGAACATTTTTTACGTCGTCTTGTTGTTACCGAATTTCTTCTTGTAGTAGGTAAAGATTCATTTGTGTTTGATCTTGGGCGTTGGTATTCTTCAGTAGTATTTGATCGTAAAGTTGGACTGACTTTTGACATCGATTGTCTTCGACTATGGGGTGTGGATCTAGAGTAATATGGTTTTATTTCATCATAACCTCTGTAATAATATCCTGGCAGTCTTGGGCTGCATGAATGCGTATCTCTTCGATCAACATTAACATCATCTTCACCTATATCAACCTGACGTTGTCTTGTAAACACATGTCGTTTAGCCGTATCTGAACGTCTTGTTTTATCTTTTACTCTTAAAGTAACAGGGCAATCATTTGGTAAATGAAGATCCATGGCCATTGATGCTTGAGAGCCGTGAGCAGTACAAGCGCTTGCGCCCAGTTCCAATTCCAAAGATTCTTTACTGCCTCCACTACCCTTACCGCTTCCTGTGTGCTGACGACTTAATTGTTGTGAATGCGGAGGGGAGAAATATGGATTATAATCTGGATTATCCATTGAAAGGGCTTGTCTTTGCAATAAAGCATGAGGATTCAACAATGTACAGCCACCATTAGTTGGATGTAATGAATTTCTACTACGTTTTTGTTTTATTCGTGGGGAAACGTACGGTTTACTGAGAAATGGTGATGTATTTTGAATAACTGGTTTAACATTTTCTGCTAAATTTGGTGCAGAAGGACTTTTAGTTAATGTAATTTGACTTAAATTTCTATCGATTTCAGCTTTTTGGAGATTTCTAGAGAATTGTATAAAGGCAGCAGTTAAAGCACGTCTACTCATCGCATCAGTTGCCATCGGTGAGCTCGAACCGACTCTCAAAACCGGTTGTTGTTCCCACTGTCTTGATAGACTTCCAGTATTACGTCTTCCACTATCTGAACGCATTGATGATTGTAACTTACTGGAAGCAGCTGCAGCAGGACTTGGTTTTCCTAATCGGTGAGGATGCACTGATGAATACTTTGTACGTGTTGGTACTACTTTTGCTGCACTATCTCTGGCTTCAAAAGTCATGACACATGCAGCAACTACAATAAAACCTAGAAATAAAATAAGCATTTCAGTATTATTATTGTAACTTAAATTATCATACCTGCAGGTTATTAAGATTTAATTATTATTTGGCTTTCTCAACTAAATCATTAAAACCAGGTATTCAGATAAAATCTGGACCAACTGAATTATGGTCATGATAATTGTTGTGGAGACAAAAAGTTATTATACTTTTCAAACTTTATTTTAGAGATGAGAAGCAAAGGGATACAAATGACATTTTTACTGTTTTGAGAAAAACAGATCTAAAGTCTGTTGATTACAATATATTCTGTAAATTTTCCCATTCCATTTTGGCTTCATTGTTGAAAAGTGCCATTCATTATGTATTTTTTTAATATAATTTTATTAAGATTGTGACATTTTGAACATTTTTTTTTTTAATTTATTTAAACCAATACATTAACTTGTTCCCCTTTTGTTTTCAATTAAGGCACTTGTATCCCTTTGCCACAAAAGGACTAGTGAAAAAGTGATAGGTAGAGAAAATAAATCACTCAGTTTATATTTTTTTGAACAACAATGTTTTAATATTTCCCACTTAACATTCAGAAATAATAGATTGGTAAAAACATCACAGTTACTGATGGTATTTAGCAGAATTTCTGCCATGTTTAACTCACAAGTTTATTTCAGGTTTTATTAAATTTTTGTTTTCTGTCCCTTGTTCATAATCAGACTAAGATAACATCATCATCAATTTCTGATGCTGTTAGCTCTTCATTTTTTTGTATATGATTTTGACTATTTCTTTGGATTTGATGTGGAAATGATTTATAGAACTGGTGATGAATTGCAGTAATAAAAGGAAGTAGTTCCATTAGATTTCTATATTTTGGTGATTTAATATATAATGGGGTCTCATACAGTTGGGCAAGTTGAATCAAAGGTGGTCGCCCAGTTGTTTTTTCAAATCAATTGATCAAAGGTGTAATATCATTCAAATTGTTTTTGAAGAAAAAGGTTAAAGGTGCATTTCTCTGAAAGTGTAACCACTGAATTTTCCTTATACCTTGTATATTGTCTTTTACATGAATTGACTTAGAACAAAATTGATTTAAAATCATTTTGCTTCATCTTAACTACAGAAAATCTTCTACTTTACTTTGAGGCTGTAGTAATCCAGTCATCTGGTACAAAAATATTTAAAGATTTTTATGCCTTTTTAATTACAGCAAAATCCTGGTTAACTCCAAAAGTGGCCAGATACCAAAATTTGTGATTGACAGATTGAACATGCGTGTTGTTGACCACATACAACTAAAATTTAAAGATATTTTTATTTTGGTTACCTGTGTTATTCTATTTTAGTAACTGTTGGTGCAAGGCTGGTGATAAATTTTACAAAACCAGATATAATTTCTTGAAACCTCTTAACCTTCACATTCTAGCCACATAAATATATTTGCTCTATTATTTACTATGTTACGTACACAAAAATTGTAAGTCCACAATTATCTAAGGTAGTAGACTTTATTACAGCTTAAAGATGATGTAGGTAATGTTTTGTGAAGATCAAAGGACAAAGCAACACAGTCTGAAGATTTACGGGCTACATGTTTTGCAGTTTTCTTTACTTCTTTTGCAAATTTTGTTTTTCTGAGATTCATTTCTTTAGATAAAGCTGGTTTTCTGTTTTCATTTTCAGGACCATGTTCTTATGATGGTTTTTAGTTTGTCACAAGTAGTACATTTATCACTGTATGGTTTATGGATACTTAAACTAAAGCACTCCCTCTACGAATCAT
>JAAAKQ030517755.1:0-19214 GCA_010016005.3 Zanna intricata | reverse complement strand
GCATGGCATTTTTCACACACGCTACAATTCGTTCATCTCATCCTCTGAAGATATAACCTAACGGTGGTTCCGTAGGTAAAAAAAAGAAAAAAAATTTATCTGGCCACAGTTATCCACATCCGGTCTAGAGAACCAGTTTTTATATACAAATCTTGCCACGCATTTAATTGTACGGCTAATGCATTGTACCGATTATCAATTCTCTAAATGAATGTAGAATAGTTAAAGATTATGTAATATTTATTTTCACAAACACATATATCAATGGAATGATTAAAGAACCTGTGCCCTGCACCTTTTCTTACGATTTAATTAAAACAAAGTGTTAAATATTAAATCACTTAAATTTTGAACTGAAAAAATAGAATACTAAGTTACGATTGATTTTGCTCTGCTGTGTAAAACAAATAAGTCATTAAATAGTACATGTAAAACAATTATTACTTTTTTGAATCCGAGAGAGCCACTTTTTTCAGTTTTTTCTTTCAAATCAATGGGTATTTAGTGATATTTGCAGATAAAATAAATATAATCTAACCAAACATAACTTACGCTCGCTAGTCATGTTTAATGAATATTTGAATTTTGGGTAATTTCTCTCTCTCTCTCTCACTCACTCTCTCTCTCTCTCTCTCTCTCTCTCTCTCTATATATATATATATATATATAAAATGTAGTGAATAAGTTTACGACTTTGAGCATTCGTGCGTGTAAGCGTATGCACATACCGTAGTTCCTCGTTTAACATGGTTAATTGTTTACACAGTAACTTAACAACTTAACGCAGTAACTTACACGGTTACTTAAACGAATCGCGTTATACGAGACTAAAATTACATTCAAAAGATGGCTCTTTAGTTTTTAATTCCAAAATAAAGTATTACCAACCGGGTAGCTCCAGTAATAAACTCGTCGTCGTAAATCAGCCGATTTCGAAGTCGAGTGTTCTCAGGTTCAAATCCTAATAAAGGTAGATGCTTTTATCCGGATTTTAATACTAGATCATGATACCGGTGTTTTTTGGTGGCTGGGATTCTATTAACCACACAATAATAATCAATCTGAGTTTGTTCAATACTTCACATATACCCGTACAGTTACACATATATCCGTTACATTAAACTTATAAGTCGCTAATGATGCGACTATAGATAAAAATAAAATAAAATATGAATTTAAAAAAAAATTAATCTAATAATTCATGAAATATAATAAAACATCTAAATAACTTAATATTACATTGTAAAGTCAAAGCTTGTGTTTTGACTTCATTACACATACATACTACAGATAGAATACAAAGCATTTTTAAGTGTTATTACTGTCTTCCAGAATAAAATTTCGAGGATACCGGTGTTCTTTGGTGGTTGGGTTTCAATTAACCACACTTCTCAGGAGTGGTTGACCTGAGATTGTAAAAGACTACACTTCATTCGCATTCATTCACATCATCCTCATTCATCCTCAGAAGTTAATACCTTAATGGTAGTTCCGGAGGCTAAACAGATAAAAGAGAAAGAATAAAATTTCGAGATAGGTTATCTTTAGTTAGCAGTGTCTAGATATTTTCTTGAAATCAGTTGATCATCATTTGTAAGATTATCGGTACATAGTTCGGCTGGTTCAGATACAAAGAAATCATTAACAAGTCTTTTCTTATTCCTGTTCTTTATTTTTTGATGTGGCTAAACAAATATTCAATTGCCTTCCAAATTTTCCAGAACACTCATATGTGTAGCATCGCTTTATCGCTTATATACATATGTAGTATGTATCAGTAATGACTGAAACCATGACTGAATTTATTATAAGAATAATTGTGGGACTGAACTTGACGAAAAACTATTGTTGACATCGTGTGAAAAAAATAAGAAGAGATAATCGTTCATCATTTGGAATCAATATCAAATTCTCTTGGGGAAAAAATGCTTAATTTTGAAATACGTAAAATTTCTTAAAACGGAAAGGAAATTTACTTCAATCTATTTAATTCTTTATGAAATATGGAAGGAAGAAGATGTACGGCTAATTAAGGTGATTGAAAATGAGTAAAACCTTTCGTCAAGAAAAGTTTTGATCAAAACTAAGTAATATTGATATCATTGTTTGAGAATGTGTATTGCCTTAAGAGGATATATTGCTGTTTTTTTTTTTTTTTTTTTTTTTTTTTAGGTATATGTTAAATATATGTTTATATTTTAATTCTAACTTATTGTTAAATTTTGTTGTGAAAGTTATTTTGGTTTAGTTATCTCTAAAATATTCGTAAAGTTAATTACAACTTTATTTTGTTTAAATTTACGTTAAGATCAAAATTTAGTCTTGATTTATTTTCTGTTGAAAAAAGTGGCCCGGGGGGTTTTGAATAACAGTAACTTGAAATACTTTTAAATCAGTTTTGTGGGCGATACTCAGTCTCTACTTTGGAACCTTATTACAAGTATTTACTTTTAACTCGAACCAATTTATAAAAATATTTCTTGTCGGACTATTGCAATTGATGACTAGTTACTTATTTTTATATAACTTTATTTGCATATATGGTGCTTTTTTTGTGTAATTTCATAAATTTCTAACTTAAGTATTTTTAATTGAAAATAGTTTATTTATAATATTTATTTAAGACAGTATGCATAAATTAAGAATTGTTATGAAGTGATGTGGAAAAAGATTACAAATACAGTTCATTTGACTCATCGATTATTTAATTGGCTTTGTTCAACACTTAGCTATTCAAGCAGGTATGCAATATAGTCATAGAAATTATGTTATGAATAGCTATCAATTGTGATTATATGACTTTGTGAATAGCATTCTATCAATGGATTAATGCTATTACTGGTACTATATATCAACTGAAATAACGCATATCAGCTTAAATCATCGTACTTTTGTTCATTGTTTACAAAAAACTTTTGTTGATTGGGTACATCTAATTAGGTAAATGTGTATTACACGTGTAACACCTACACGTATTTTGTATGAAGTTAATAAGTATAACGTATGTATATGTTTTTGTTTTAAAACATTATTATTATTATTATTGCAGTTGTGGGGCCACAGGTTATATGGTTGTAATTTTATGTACTTTATCATGGAATTATATCACTTAATATTAATATGAATGCTATGTGATGTTTTTGTATTGGTCTTATGATCCATTAAAATTAAAACATGAAGTATAACTTATTTAATAATGTAAATAACTGTTGAAATGATTATACGGCTTAAAAAAACATATATATAAAACATACTTAACTCTTTTTTTTTTTTTTTTTAATTAAATAAATTTTAAAAATATATTTTCGTTTCATTAAGCTCATCAACTAACTAAATATGTAATATAAATGTAATTTAAATTAAAAAATAAATCCCTTTTACTCCATTAGCTATTCTAAGAGATTAAATTAATATATTTTAATTTTTATAATTTGTAATAGGGAGCGTAAGTATGTTTATGTAGTGTTTTAAAAATCACGTCAAGTCACGCAGGTAACTTTTATTTCTCCCTACATGTGTTGGCAATACTGTACTCAAGGTTAGCAGCTGGTACAGTTAAAATGTGTGTTTATGCACTAGTGCTATATCGTTATTCATCTCTATTGTGTTAACTACGTCCTTTTTTAAGGACGAACGTATGTTTTTATGAGACTTATTGCGCGTATAAGTCTTACGAACGAGTGAAAAATGAGTTTCGAATAAACGCTCCCAATTCTCCAGTTTCTAATAACTTGGCAATATGTCGTTCAATAGATTTCGTAAGAATGGAAGTCTACATGATCGGTAAAGCATAGGTCGACCGATACTGTTAACAGTAGACGTTGTGGAGGATGTAAACAATTTGGCTCTTTATCCAGAAAATCCCTCAAAAAGTTATCTTCACAGGCTGGCCTTTCACTATCTACAGCTTTCAGGGCTACTAAAAAATTACAATCATATGCTTATCGCATCGTTGTCGTTCAAGAATTGAAGAAGTAGACTAAACGTTTACAATATTGTCGTTGGTTTCGTTCCATTGTTAATGACAACAGTATTGAAATTTTGGATGGTGTTTATTTCAGCGATGAGGCAAGGTTTCATTCGGATGACGACTATATTAACATCCAAAACTGCGGAATATGTAGCACTGTAAATCCTTACGCGTTTCACGAACGACCATTGCACACTAAAGTTAGTTTTTGATGTGCGATTTCCTGGCCCCGTGTAATAGGGCATTTATTTTTTGACAAATCTGTAGACGGTATGGTTTATCGCAACCTAATCGAACAATATATGGCCATGTTAGATGTACACGAACGAGAATGTCAGTTCTAGCAGGATAATGCAACGTATCATACTGCTAATAAAATACTGCATATATTACGGGAATCTTTTGGTCATCGTTTGATATCAAAAGGGTTTTGGCTTCCAAGATTCTCAGATCTGATACTAGCAGACGTTTTCCTTAGGAGGTATTTAAAAAGTGTAGTTTTTAAAAACAATCTTCATTCACATGAAGGCTATTCTTGAATTGAAGGCTAACACAAGTGAGATTTCAAACATTACGAAAAATGGCAGCAATTGTTATGAAACGTATACGAACCTGCATCGGGATCATAGGAAATTATTTTGAATACCTATTGTAATGTTATTAAAGGGAATTTGAATATTGTTGTATAAATATTTTATTTAAAATTAATATTTTTGTAATAAATTCATGACGTCAAACAAAGGAGTTGCGTCCTTTTTGAAACACCGTTATATACGTTCACGCCGTACTATATTAGCGGCAATAAAGCGCAATTAATTTTGTGTAATTTTTTTTGGCGGTATTAGCATAATAGTATATAATTTATTATCAGTCTGAAATACGTTTCGTATTAAAATTAATAAATTTTATTTATTGCTTTTTTAACGTCAATTATTATGGTTTTGTGCTGACCACGGTCGAAAAAAGGAATGAGGAAATAGCGATTAATTTATTAGAAACATGATATATATTTTGTGAGAGATAGGAAAATATTGACTTTATACGGGGGTTGACTGTTAAACAAAAGATTTACAATCGCACTTTACTTAGAATTTATACTTTTTTTAACAACGAAAATATTTAGTTTAGTGCGATAATAAATTAGTAGTAGTATCTTTACCTCGCCTTCATTTTGGTGTTCTATTACAGATATATAATTCACTTGGATCGTTTTATAAAATATATTTCTTGTAAACATATTGTAATTGATGGTTTCAATATAAGGCAAATCGGTAATTATCTGTGTAATTTTACCATCTGTACTGGTATTTTATAGGAAAATTTCTAAATATTTAGCGTGAACTCATACTATTATCGACACAACAATCGTTCTAAAGTGTAATATATTCAAGTATGAGTATGACTGCATTTTCGTCCACCAGGATGAAAATGGAAATCGATCTTGTTATTGTTCAATTTTTTTTTGTATCATTTAAGATAACCAGTCATCGATCTATGTTTCCGACTGAAATAATTACGTAGATTCATAATTTTTATTATAGTGGTTTAATGTAATTCTGACCCAATGAAAGCACTTGTATGATTTTTTATTAACTTCCTATTTAATATTATTATTATTATGATTTTTTCCTTAAATCATATTAATTTCCTTAAATTTAATTATTTTGCATTTTTTTAAAATGTTTTTTGTTTGCTTTTAATAATTAACCTAATATGAATTATATTACGAACTAGTTGAATATTTTAAATATAAACGAGCTTACTTTATTGAAAATAACTGTCATTTAATCATTAATGTTAATAATTCTGTTGCATTTTTTTTAAGCAATATTTTAGGATGAATATATTTTTTTCCTTTATCGTTCTAACAGTAATAATAAGGATTGGTAATGGTCTGGCCAGGACATTTATCTTATTAACAAGAGAAATGTTCTTCAAAAATGTTTGCCTGATTCCAGAAAATTTTTTAAACGAAAAAATTAATTTTCAAATTAAAAATAAATTATTTGGCGTGATATTGAATTGCGTATGAAGAACATTTGAAGGTATTTTCGAAATATTTTAATTGCTGCTTTTTAAGTGACTTTAGCATCGGTTGTAATATGTGATGATGTACAGAAGTCTTGGAGATTTGTAATGTTTTCGCTAATATACCGGTATTCAGTTACAATGATTAGTGATATTAATATGTATGGTTTATTTATTGAGTTTCTTTCTGTAATATCTGTTGGTAATAATTCTTTTTCAAACGATGAAATATTGAACATTCTTCGTAATTTAGGATTTCCTGGTTCTGATGTTATATGTAATTATGTCGTTTCTATCTGCTACAACTATTGTGTAGTCTACATATTTTCTCTAAAGGTGATTCGTTTCCTTATAAATTGGAAGTAAGCTTATTTTTTAAGAAAAATAATAAATTGATGTTCTTATCTGCTAAATAACTATAAAATATTGTTATTTTCAGTTAACTTTTAAAAGGTTTCATCTCATGTTGTGGTTTTATGTTGGTAAAATACTCTAACGTTCAACATTTTATAAGTAAATCTTTACATGAGTGGATGGTATGCAAATTGAACAAGTGTAAGAATTCAAATATTTAGGCTCACTGGTCCAGGAGAAGAAAATAGCAGGTACAGCAGAAATCCACGGTCGAATTGGTCAAGCAATCACAGTATTTGCTTCCCTGAAGTGGTGCTTGTAAAAACAAAGCAGTTTCTCGCTGAAGACCAAAGTTCGTCTTTTCCGAACCCTGATCCCGCCAGTTTTATTCTGTGAAGCAGAAACGTGGACACTACGTAAGGCAGACCTGAGAAAATTTGAAGTGTTCCAAATGCGATGCCTACGACAGATCACCCAGCAGAGTTTCGCTTTGCGATCACATTCGAAATGAAGATATCCGCAATCCGATATGAACAACAGCCAACAATCGAGGAACAGATTCAAAATCGAAGACTGTGATGGTTAGACTATGTCTGCAGAATGAGTGGAAACTGGTTACCATTTAAATTCCTCTGGCATGAATGACCCACCCGTTGGAGAGTCCAACGAACAGCTCCAAAGAAAATGTGGATCAAGCAGATCAATGATGATATAAAACACCGCAGGCTACACTTTAATCAGCCTGGACAACTGCCATGGATCGCCATGCATGGAAGCGTCTTTTTAGTGAAATCTGGCAACCATTGACTCCCACAGCAGCGTACAGGCTTAGGTGTCGATATCCCATCCAACCGCCAGCAAAGGATCAAAAGAAGAAGAAGACATGACTGGTTTACGTCTGGGAAATTTACTTAAACAATTTTTATGGGATTTATTCCCTATTTTAAGTATGAGTGACAAAACTAACGTCAGCTTTTGGTGGTTCCGGTGGAAAAAATATAATTTTTTCCTTTTTTTTTGTTGTTGTTTTTTATTTTTTTTGCAGTTACTTCGTAAAATATGATAATTTCTATTATAAAAGTGATTATATAAATTTCAAAAATTTTTATGCTTAATATATACATTACTTATGCGTAATCAAAGGTAGTTATATCAAAAGTATATATATGTTAATAATAAAGAAAGTTATTGATAATAAATCTACGTAAATTTCCAAATGTTATCTATATTGTATATTAGTGGTTCTGCTTAAGTGATGTTCCTTACGGAGTACTGTGTACTCAGTGAAAATGGTGTTGTAGTCGTGTTCCTATTACGATATTTTTTATCCACTGTTTGGTGTTTATTATCTAATTACATATGAACACTTAGTTTTATTTAAGTCGCTAATGACTTACCGTTGATGAAACTATAAATAAACAATGAAAAATAAACATAGATATTTTAAAATTTAATTTCAGGAATTACTTTATAAGTAGTTCAAAGAGAAAATTATATAAGTTATCGTATTTACTGTTTTATAGATCAAGATTATTTTTAATGTTTCTACTATTTTTTAGAACATTTTCGTTTAGAAGTAGCAAAAGGAGAAGATTATTATCATTCTTTACCATGATCACAAAGTTTAATTATTGTTATTGAACATTTCTTTTAATACAACTATTCACGATAAGAGTATTTGGGATATTGTAATGTATATTTTCATTAAATAAAAATAATAAAATTATTCTGATAATTTGAAATATATAAATATTTTGCGTTTTAGTCATCCTGAATAAATAAATAAAATTTTTAGCGAATGTCTTGTGTACCACTTATTTCTGTAACATGTTTTACTTAATACATGCTGAAAGTGAAAATATAATAATCCTTAATACTGTTAAGAAGGTTGAGTATAACTTTATATACGTCTACTAACCGGTTGGGGCTCACTTCGTTGGTCAGGAGTCCCGCGTCTGAACCCTCCCCCCCACCATGGTGCCAAGTTGGCCCAGTCGAACCCTAGAGCCGAGCTAGGAGCTCCTGCCTGGCCACAGAGCTAGCTTCGCTTGCCTTTCCTGTCAAGCCAGAAGGCTTCGCCCCTTGGACCACCGTAATGTTCGTTACCCTCCTGGTTGTGAGAATAGTAATAATAAATAAGAATTAAAGAATTCAGGCTATAGAGAAACCTGAAGGAAACCAAATTACAAGACATATTTAGTAGAAATTTTGGTAACTGAAGTACACAATCCTTTGATGACGAAAAATTCAGGACTTGTTTCTACTGCCATGGTGACAGAAATATAATAACGAAGTAAACGGATTAATATTTTTTTCTTTAACGAATAATTAAAGGAAAAATAATAATTCGTAACTTCGAAAAAACCCCGAAGGGGGCTAGGGCCTCGTTCTTTGGTTTAAAAATTTTCTAGGATAACAAGAATGTATCCTGAAAATTTGAAATTAATTTGTTAGTTGGTTTTCAATTGATACTGTTACAAATAAACTCACAGAAAGAAGAGTTTACTGTAACTTTCGAGTTTATAAATAAGATATATATATATATATATTTTTTTACTGGTTTTTAAAAAGTAGGTCATTACTCTTATGTTTCAAAATAGTTAAAAAAAATACTATGTATTCAAAATAGATTGTTGGTAAAAGTTTTTGAAGTAAGTCATTACTTCAAAAACGTCATTAACAAGTCGTTACTTCACTGGTCATTTAAAGAATGACCAAGATTTCTCTAAACTTAATTAACAAAATTGCAATTTTTAAGGTGTTAATTAAAAAAAAAAAAAAAAAAACGATAATAATATTATAATAAAAAATAATTATTCATTGAGCTATAAATATTTAAATTTTATAATATTAAACTTAATTAATTATGTTAAGCAGTTATAAATTATAATAAATTAAAAAAATTAGTTATTAGGTGTACACTGTCAATGATTGATCTTTTAAAAAGGAAGTTTTTTTCTTACAAATGATTATAATATGAAAAACTAAAAGTAGAAAAAAATTGTGTTTTTTTATTATTGTTATTATTAATTTGATTTTATTTGATTAAAAAAAAAAAAAAAAAAAACCGCAACGAAGCATTTTTAACGGTTGTTTTTAAATGGGGAAGTGAACTCATCTGCATCTATACTGAATATTAATCCTGACTCTGATACAATATTCATGAGTGATAAAATCAAATTGTTTTGGTGAAAAATCTCTTGAAAACATCTCTTCATTTCCGATATTTTTTCCCGTTACCTAAAATATTAAAAATATTCATTTGAAACATCTTTTATAATGACAAAATATACTCTTTTTAAAATAGAAGCGCAATAACCTGAATGACATTCTTCATTTATTAAATTAATAGTTACTTGTTCATTTTATAAAAGTTTATTAAAAAAAAAAAAAAAAAAAAAAAAACAAATTCTAAATAATTCATTTAAAGTAATAGATTTTCTGTTTTTCATGACATCTTTATTTATACATGATTTCTCTAAGATCTCTTTTCCTTTGTGCCCGTTTTTTTTTTACAGAATATCTGACATTTTAATCAACTGTAATCTGACAGACGTACTTAATTCCGAAACTAGGAATTAAGTATCTCCTAAATCCTGTTAAATTAAGATTTATTTCGGTTTTTCCTTTACAGAGGATAATTAAGTAATATATAAAAACAATATATATAATCAATATATTATGTGACGATAGACACAGGAGGTCACGACTGATGTAATTTTAAATCTAGATCAAAAACATTGAATATGATTAACATTGAGATATTAAACATCACCATCACCAAAGAAAAATGACCTATTAAGACGTTAATGCACAAAGAAAACAGTAAAAGAAACTGTGCCAAACATTTATCAACAATATTTAAAGAATAAGTAAATTAATGACGGTAACAAAAAAAAAATTGCTTTAATTTAAATGATCAGTATTTAATATTAAGGATTTAAATTAAATTATCATATTAATGTAAACTTTAATTAATAATACGGTAATTTTGACACAAATAAGTTAAATACATATACCAGTTGGTTTTTGAAGAAGTGGATCTCATTGATGTTTTTTTGACTGTTATTGTTACCCAAAGTTATCATCAAACAAGTATTTTACGAGGTATATTCAGAAAGTAAGGTTGAAACATGTCTGTTGAGGAGAAGTTTTCGTTTCAAAGTTGGAACTTCTATGTTAAAGGGAGATCCAAGTGAAGAGAAAACACCTAGGTGAAGGTCAGTAGCTTGATTTGATGCGTCAGAATCTAATCTTAACTTGAACCCGGTAGTTTCCGATCGCGCCAAATCTATATTGCGAGTCGTCATTCGATAACTCGCTATCGTTAAAAATATAAAACCTTCCAACGTCTACCGCGACATTTCTTTTGTTTACGGCAACGTGATAAAGTAACAGAGTGGTATAGGGAGTTTAAATATGATAGAACAAACATCCATGATGAACATTAGGAGCGGATTGTGACAGACGAGTTGGTTGAAAAACTCGAACGGCTGATTCGCGAGCGAGGATCGTCGTTTGACTGTGGACGAACTTTATTTGTCCAGAGATCGGTGGAACTGTGCTGTCTGAAATAGTAACCGGCAGTTTGAATTTTAGAAAACTGTGCGTGCGGTGGGTACCGAAAATTTTAACAGAACACAAAAAAATCGAGTTCATTGTGCTCGAGAGTTTGTTGATGGTGTTTCTTATGAATTTCAAGGTCGTGAATTCCTCTTGTGATTGGGGATGAAACCTGCGTGGCTATTACACTCCGGAATGCAAAAGGCAATCTATGAAGGTGATACTGTATCGGAAAAATATTAAAAACATAATAGTCTGCGAAAAAATCAGACAAAAATCTTTTTAGGATCGATAAGGAATTTTGCTAATCGATTTTTGATTCCAATTCAATCCATAAATGCCGACAGATACTATGGAATCTTCTAAAAGCTTCGTTGCAACATTCAAAAGTAAAGAAGAGAGCAGCTGAAAAAGAGAATCAGTTACACGATTACGCTCGGCCCTACACAACACAAAAATGGTTGACGTCCTCAACAGTTTTGGCTGGGATACTTTGAACCATCCTGCCCATAGTCCCTACTTGGCATTGTGCGAATTTTTTCTTTTCATAGTTTTTTTAGGACTATATGAGTGAAAAAGACTTTTCAACTGATAAAGAGATGATGAATGTCGTGTGTGAATGGTCAAAGGACATGGCGGCGGATTTTTGATACAGAAATACGACAGTTTATACCCGGCTTTGTTTGGAACTGAACAAAAAAATAGAGGTATACTTGTGTAATATTCATTATTGAGTATGCATTTTACGATTTTTATAAAATGTTGGTAATCTTATTTTCTGAACATACCTCGTAAATTGTAATAGTTACGTCAGTTTTTCAGTTACACTCTACATATTTCGGGTATCATAATGTAACCGTTGTAGGCGATTTGATCTAGAGTACGTCACTATAAAAATGGCATATTCATTCTCATGAATAACATGCAAGCTATACCACAGTTACTAGGGTAAGTAAGTTTCTACTTTAGAGTACAACTTCGGAATCCGAAAACATTTACACCGATCTAACAGGACAGCAATAGGCATCTTGGTATATTTATTTATTCTTTTAAATTTTTTATATTTTTAGTGCTGTTTATCTTTCTTAGCTGTATTCTTTCATCTCTTTTTGACGCATTTAGAAACTACTCCGTTTACAAAACATTGTATGGACGTCATGCCTTATCTCGCTTTCTTCTTGTTTATTGGCTATTAATGGTCTTCCTTATCTTTTAACAATTATTATTAGATTCACAAGAAGAAGGCCAGATTACGTATGACGTCAAATATAGGGAGGAGCGTTGATTGAAATCTGTATAAAGATTAGCAGAAATATAAAAAAAAGTTACTCTGCGCGCTTTAAGTTTCCCTCCATAAACCAGACTTATTATTTTTTGGATTACTCTTGTATACGGATACAACGGAAAAAAAGGATTACAGATATCTTCTGGAAAAACGGAATACATAACAAACATAAAGAAATTTCCAAATATGTATAATCGAAATTTGGAAAAATCAAGAAAAGAAGAATTGAAGTACCGAGGCGTAATCATTAATCAAATGGGTCACATAAAGAACCAAATAAAGTAAAGTTCAGCAAAATGCAGAAAACCTACTTCTCGATAAAGAGGGCACACATCAAAAAACGAATGTCATGGACGGATAAGATTAGGCATTACACCACAGTAATCCGACCTGAAAGTCCTTCTTTTTTTACGATGATGAAGGAATGCACTGACGTACGCCCTGCAGGGTCTTTGCAGGGTGTGTCGGGCTCGAAGCCAAAACTGTAGCCTTCCTGATCTAGCATGTAGCCAAGTGGGCACTGGAAATGGAGCTGTAGCGACCATGAAACAGTGTTGCTCCCACCCCATACCGACTAAACCTCACCTGCCGTTTCCCAGGGGCGACTGGAACTGCCTTTCGGCATCTCATCAGTCAGTGTCGTGGCAGCAGATTAACCTAACCTTTTGCCCTTCTCGCTTGGGCTCCTGCAGAGGAGCCCGCCCTTCGAATACCTCCTGACCTCATTGAGGCACGTCGACTCCCCGCTTATGGACCTGAAAGTCCTTATGGTACAGAGTTCATAACGCTATATCTAAATAATCAAGTAGATAAAACTGAAAGTAGCAAGTTAAAATTTTTAAGAGATATTTTAACAGATAAAAATGAATGAGGATTGGAAAATGCGGAAGAACAATGAACTGTACCTAAAAACAGACTTAGGTAGATGATATAAGAAAAGGAATAATAATCTTTTATAGACATTTAATTAGAACGAGCGCTACCAGACTAACTTTAAGGAATTTTGACAAGTGATGAATCAATTTTGTTTAAGAGGTAAAGCTAAAATCAAAGAATGTTTGATTAAAATACATCAAAGATCTTAGAATTGTCGGTATAAGACCTGCAGATGTAAAAACTACAAAACTATGAAGGGATCTATAAAGGAGACAGACAGGAGAATTAAGAAACCATCAGACAGAGAAAGAAACACAGCTTTAAAGTGAAAGAGGTGTGTAAAAAATAGGAGACCGACCGGAAATTAACTATTAGTAGTTAATACTATAATTAGTCAACTACTAATACTGTAATTAATAGTTAATACTATAAGTAGTCCTATAGTCATTGGTGACAATACCAAAAACACCCAAAAAAAAAAAACAATATATATATATAAACGAGTATATAATGAAACATATATTTGACGAAATTAGCTCTTCCAATAACAAAAGACTAATAAATTAGTTTTGTAACAATTAAACGTTATTTCATAACTTTTTACGTTTTGAAATAATTAATTATGTCAAAACTAATTTATTCTTTCAACATACATAGAATAGTGGTTTTTTTTTTTGCAGAAGATTGCAGAGTAACTTATAACGGATCAGTTTATGCTAACAACTCTAAATTTGAGAGATGTTCGAAGTATTAAGGCTGCTCAAAACACCCCGTTTGTAACATTTTCAGCACATCCTTAATGTGCTTCCAACTTTGGGAAAGATATATAGTAGCGACAATGATTACTAAATGTAAATATTTCTCAGGTGTTTTTTTCTAGGATTTTTATTTTTAAATTAATATAAAATATAAATTTAGTAGCAGTCATACTATAAAAAAGAAAAAGAAAAAAAGAAATATATATATATATATAATTTTATTATATTGATGACTGTTTGTAGTAACTAATTTTAGCATAATATAAAAAAACCTCGAGAAATGAAAGGGAATTTGAAGTAGAGCTTTAACGCACGTGTCACCTTCAAAAATATAATAAAAAAAAATTGTTTATTTATAATTTAGCACAAAATTATATTCAAATAATTTTGTATGTAAGTTACTTATATATAACAGTGAAATAAATGATTATGTAGGACAAAATAAAAAGATAATATCTTATTTAAGTACCCTTTTTTCATTTAGTAATCTGTGATGAATTTAAATATTTTAATAACATTCATTTAATTTAAACCAATTAAATGTAGAAGTTTACCTAATTAAACATTCATCCATGAATTTGTTTGTATGTAACCAATGAATATTTTTAACTTAAATAAATTACAAATAATTAACATAAAATATTTTATGAATAAATAAATAAAAAATTAATTTTTCAAAACAAAAATTTTATAATTTTATTATTAAAAGTCAATTTTTTTTGTAAATAATAAAATTAAAATCGTCTCTTGCGTTGTTACTGGTTTGGAAGCTTTTTAAAAAAAAATTTATATACATATACTTCAAATTTTTTATCTTCAAGAGTATCTTAAATTGTTTTGAAAGCTGACACAATGAATGAAGTGAATGATGAGAGATGTCATATTATTTCATTCAGTTCAATCTTCTATTCTTATATTAATATACAGTTCTGTAATACTGAATATTAATGAGGTCTCTTTACATTATAAAACACTTATCTTTACAGTTTATTTATAGTTTACGATATTATCTTTTTAAATTCTTTTTTCTATACACTGTTAAAATAGGAGAAACTCTAGATCAATCAACTTTTGATAATAAAAAAACTATAAACTTTTGGGTGAGTACAAACATACTCAACGTATAATTATAATGTATTGGTAGCTATTGTAAAGTTATGGCTTTTTGTAAAATATAATTTCGAATTATAAACGACACTATTTAATTCTAAGGCTTTTTCTTTTTTTTTTTGTACTAGTCATGATACATTTTTACTGGTAAGTTTGAAGCTTTTTACATCGCTTCTGAATAATAATTAAATATTGAGGTTGGACATATTTTCCGAAAAATTATGCAAATTTTACTTCATTATTGAAAAAAAAAAACTGAAGAAAAACCAAAGAAATAAAGCTTCTTTTACGCTAAAATCATATCCGAATTTACATAATTGTGAAACACTCAAAAACATTTAAGAATTTGATTTATTAACTGCCTAACAAAGTTTTTTTCTTACATTCACTGCTCTTTTGGTTTAACAGACTTTATAGTTTTTGTCAATATTTTTTTATGTAGAAATGACCGTGTAGAAATGACGTTTCCATTTTTACTGTGTGGCTGTGTATGGTTTTTTTATTCAAAAGCAATTTATTTATTTATTTTTTTTAACCATCAGTTCCTTAATAATATCCCATAACTTTGAAAATGACTGGTAATATTGGAACCTCATTTTCTATTTTCTTTTTCTCTTTAACCTCCGAACTACCGTATGATAGTTCGGAGGACTTTCCATAGATGATGATCTATGGACTTACCATAGATGAATGAGGATGATATGTATGAATGTGAATGAAGTGTAGTCTAGTACAATCTCAGATTGATTACTCGTGAAAATTGTGGTTAATTGAAACCCAACCACCAAAAAACTGGGCCAGGGAGACCACCCAGTTGCTGAGGATGTCTTGATCTCGGGTACATGCAAGAGTGTCAGGTCGAAGTACTTCTGAGGACGCACGGGGGCCCTTCGAGGTTTGAGAGAGTCGTGCACGGGGGTGCGCACGCCCAACGCGTACACGACCCCCATAGGTTAGGTGTAGCGACGGGAAGGGTAGCTCCCCTGAGGAGGGGCATTTCGGTACTCCACAAGCGGAGAGTTGGAATGCTTCGATAAGCCAGGGGAGACCCCGATTGGGGGTCCAATCGTTGGTTGGAAAACAAAAGTGATTGGGGGTCATAGGTTGGAGAGTAGTACTTAGGTGCTTAATGATAAAAAAAAACCACCAAAGAACACCGGTATCCACGATATGGTATACAAATCCGTATAAAATTACCTTTACTAGGATTTGAACCCTCGAAATTAGTTGATTTACTTTGTCGCGTTAACTACTGACCAGTCCGGTGAGCAATAATGGAAAACCATTGGTTCCATAAACTCCCAAACTGGGCAAAAAATATGACAGGATTAATCAACTTATTAAGCGGTTATCATGACATATTTTTAGAATCTTTTCGTGTTTCACATAAATGTAAATTCTTGTTAGGTTAAAAAAAAAAATCAAAAAAGGCACTTTTTTGGTTTTTCGTATAATTGTTTTGGTGAGACATTTCTTTAATGAAATGAAAATGATAAAAAATTAATTGCGGAATAAAATTGGACACCCTAGATGTTTACTGCTTCATAATTGTACAAATAAAATACTCGCTTCATAGCGTGTAAAAAATGTAATTTAACAAGTAAACTTTTTTACATTATATTTTAGTATTAAGATTTGCATATAAGAAGAAAATTTGATTCAGGAAAACTAGAAGAATTTTACACTGCTAGAAATAATTTTACAATTTTTTTGTGGAGTTGTAGTTTTAACTTCAATTAACATTTGAAATGTAATTGCGTGTTACCAAAAGAAATTTCAATGTGAAAAAATATATTATCTTTCGTTGTCTCGTGCTGTGCTTCCAATTGGTGAGCGCGACGCCAGTTAGTAAGACGTCAAAGGAGGTTCAGTAGATCCTACTCGCCTGCACAAGCACTCTTCCCACCATGCACTGGCGACTTTATAAGCAGCAGGAGCACAGTAATGCGAGAGCATATGTAACAACAAAATAATTATAACCGCCGCTAAATAAATAATAACCTTCCCAATAAATGAAAGACAGAAGCAAGGGACATTTGTTATCATTTTAGTAGAGAGACAAACCCTCCCGTTATCCTTGCGTTCCGTTAAGCGAAATCATTCGCTCCCAGACCATCACCAAGTTAAAAACAAGAAAAAAAGGAGGAAATCCATCCTGGCCAGCCGACGTGGGATCTCTTGGCGGATATCATCATTTCGCCCGGAGCATCAGGCTTGGGCAGCCCGCTACCGCCAGGAAACACAGCTTTGAAGACGGAACGGGACGAGCATCGTTCGGGGAGAACCGCCTCGGGCCAGCTAGCAGAAGACGACCGACTGCCGACCAACACTGCGGGGCTCTGGGGGCTACCACTACAGCAGTGCTGTAGCGGTGCGAGGCGCAACTCATGAATCGCGAGTTGAAACCCCCTGACTACAACCAGTCGAGCCGAGCCATCATGCCGAAGACCAGCAACCGCACTCAATAGCCCTTCTCAGAGCTAGCTGATCAAACACATAAATGGTCCTTTTCAAGGCTACCACAAGATTCTAAGGCCAAATGACCTCGAAGCAACTCGGCGATACTACTTTTAAACACAAAATTGTTTTGAACTCAATTTTTTGATATCTCTTCGTCACGTTTAATCGTATTTAATAACTAAATAATTTCATGTTAATAGTGAATAGTTAATAGTGAATTATGTAAGAATAAATTAATTTTGTGCGTTATATTACTCAATTGATTTATATGAAAGTAAGTTTTTATGTGGGTAAACATTCTCTTTTTTCAATAATGATTTTGATTTTTTTATGAGTTTAAATTTTTATTTTTTGATTTTTTTTGGTGATCGGGTATTAGTTCGTTTTTTACTGTATTTTAATATCCATTTTATTAAATTTTAAATGTTTTTTAACGGATAGGTTAATTATGTTACTTTAGTCATGACCAATTAAAATATTCTACTTATACATTAGGAGAGAGAATAATGTTTTAGATTACCAAATATATATCAATACAAATAATACAAATTGCACTTAAATTCAACATTTTTACTATCATAGTACTGAAATTGGTAGGAAGAAGAGGTACTGCGCAACAAACAGCTCATGCTGAAAAGAAGAGAAAAGAAAAGACAACAAAAAGCGAATAAATAATTTAATTACATAATAACCGTTTTATTTTTATTGTTATTGCATTATTTTAGTGTAGACTGGCTTTATTTAGGAAGATCCTATAAACTGATCGGTAATTAAACATTTTATGTGTTTAATACTATGCATTTATATGCATAACGTTCATAAAATTACCGCAATTATAAATGAACAACAAAATTATTCTAAAACGTATATAAGTTAGTCGTATAACCTATCTACTTTTATCAAATTGAATTGTACAAACAAATTATCGTTGCGGTGTTTATATTTGACTAATACTAAGCAGTCTATTCCAATGATATTTTCAATACGTTTAACATTTAAATTTATCAGTTATGTTATTGTATCTCTTTGTATTATCTGTGTAAAATTTCGTAACCTAATTCAAGAAAATATTTTTACAGAATTCCCATTGTTCATTTTAGGCTATACAGTTTGATTCATCCAGTTTTTATTGAAGTGAACACTTTTTTTTTGGCTCGTTGTGTCGGACACTTTTGTGATACTTTTACATGGAGGAAAAAATAACTGAATTGTAATCAAAAATCATCACGAGACGCTAAGCATATCTTTAGGAGAGAAAGACATAGAGCGAGAATTTATACATATATGCATATAATATATATAGAATAAAGGTGGGAGAATTTTTAGAACATCGATGATCTGTCGGTGATTCCTGATACACTTCTCTTTCTTTCTCTCTCTCGTTTTCTGTATACCTGCCATATGCTCATATATGTTTACATCAATATACAATAAAGAAAGGCGTAGATTCCACTTCTCTTTCTTTCTCCCGCTCCTTTTCTCTGTTTCTCTATACCGGTTTACATAAATATAGTATAGAAAGACTGCTGTAGTTATCCGGAAGATGTTGCTTTGTAGATATGATTGTGTATATCCATACGTATTGAAGTGTTTACTAAGTTGTTTATATAAAATTAATTTTAAAATAATTGTTTAAATTCAGTGTAAAAGTAACATAGCAAAATATTTGTGAACAAAAAAAAAATAGTAAGTATATTAAAAATATTAATTGAAAAAATACATATGTATACACACGCGCGCACACACACACCGTATATGAATGTATGTATATACAAAATGTATATTGTACACTTAACGTAATAGCGGCATG
>JAAAKQ030517744.1:0-11284 GCA_010016005.3 Zanna intricata | reverse complement strand
AAAAAAGAGATGTATTCGATATAAACCAATCTAAAGGAAAGTCCTCCTTTTTAAAAGTTTTTTTTTTTTTGCAATAGATGCGTGCACGTATACATACCCAACTTTCATTTTGCAATACTCAATATTATACACGAATTCTTGAAGCGATAATAATTAAGTTTTAGTTTACACGTTCTCCGTCTGATAGCAAATGCTTTGGACGGTTGCACAGGCCAAGCTGTTATGAGTCCGGGCTTAAATTTCATAGCATAGTCACAAGAGAAAGCATAGTACTGGTTCGCACAAACAAAATCAGTGACTGTTATACAATGAAATTATACGTGAGTCTATAGTAAAATTTTTATGATTGCATACCTAAGTGGTGTAAACACTTTTGGGAAACCGGAATCGGTATGAAAAGACATTCCCCACGTAGGCCTAAAAAAAAGTGCTGAGAATACAGAAAGAATACAACTGTCTCTCCCTTGAAGTTCAAAACATTCAGTAAGTAAAGTTAGTCGTCAATGATACATTACTAAAAGTACTGTCCATGATGTTCGCAAGCAGTTGAAACTTCGGGCTCATAAATTACAGTTACTTCGATAATTAAAAATTCAGGCGCAAATGTCTGAAAGTGAATTTCTGGTGTGGTATCATGCATAAACGAATTTTGGGATCGGTTTTTTCCCTGGGAAGAAAATTATTATGGACATAGCATTTTCGAGCATGTTAGAGAATTTTGTGTTTCCGAAAATTGAAAATATGAGGGCCTAATTTTCCAACAGGATAGAGCCCGTCTACAAGATGCTGAAGTTTTGCTTACAACGTTCAACGATAGGTTCCTAGAAGACCGGATGAATGGAGAAGTCCCTGTCATTGGCCACTTCTAAGTCCCGATTTGACGCCGATGGATTTCTTCTTTTGGAGCTACGTAAAAGACAACCTATTAAAATAAAAACAAAACCTAATAACTCGCCAACATTTTGGCTGTTATTTAAGAATAAAAGCAGACATGGAAGCCATTCCTGCAGACATTTTTGCCAGAGTGTGGAATGAGGTGGATTATCGCTTTGACTTCTGTAGGACTGTAAACTGTGTTATATAAGAGGTAAAAACAAAACTTGACTTGTATTTTCATGTAATATAACACATACATTTGTAATTCTAAATGTAATAAAGTAAATTATAATTTAAAACCGAGGAATTTTTTTTTCGGACACCTGGCATACACACAAACACACACACACACACACACACACACACACACAATTTAATAAATTTAAATTCCTTGATATTTTTTATTTTATTTTCATAATAGCGTAAACAATTTTAACGACCGGGATTGTGTTTATTATATTTTGAAATAATGAGGTAATCTAATAAGGTTAAGTGGTATTAAGCAGTAAAAAAGTTAAACATTAAATATCATTTTACAATAGCATTACCGAATAAAATGAAAGGTAATATTTTTTCGTTATAATTTACCTTAATGAAATAATATTTTATTCCTATATTTTAACAAAATATTTTGAAAATATTTTACTGTACTTGTGTCTAAGCTCTTATTAAAGCAGGCTTATTTATACTTTATTTTATGTTAATAAGATGTAAAGAAATACTTAATTTCATATTTATCTGTATTTTTTAACATATAAATACAAGAAATTAAATTATAAAATTTGTTGATTTAGATAATTTTTATTATTCTTTGCATTAAATTTTATACTTACATATTTTTTTTTTAAATAAACACACTTTCCTTTTTAATCTTCGTTTGGTTTGTTTCTTTTACTTTACTATTAAAATGGTTTTTTATTATATTATAAAATGCTATTTATTATATAATATAATAGCGCTATAAAATTGGTTTTTAATCAAAGAAGAAAAATGTAATAATAATTTTTTTTTCCTGGATAACAATCTCTCGACCATTTTGGCCATCACAACCTCCTTGAAGATAAGTAATCTATATAGGGAAGTGGGGAATTTTTATCTAATGGAAGAACAATGCAGCTGAACACTACATAAAAACCTTAATTGCTACGCTAACCTATTAGGACAAATTCAGAACAAGGGTTTCTAGAAATACTAACACCTCTACTATAGTTTAAAAACTCAACAACATACATATGTATGAATGTATTCAGTCAGTCTTTATCAGTACAAAATCAAAGTACAAACTAAAATCTAAAATAGTAGCTACATTATATCTATATTAAAGAAATGTCAAATACGATACACATATATAATATAACGTAAAAGACAGAATGGGGAAGGTGATAACTTATTTCTAACGTAATTTAAATGAATCATCTGTAAAAATCTCTAACCCTTTTCTTAACAGAGTAATAATTTTTTTATTCAACACATCCACTCCACTATCGTTAATTAAGTTAAGGCTAATGTCATAATAATAATAAATCGAGTAGTGATCTGGAGAGTAAATTTAATTGGGTGTTGGTCAACAAATAATTGTCGAGTGAATAATTAAATATGAAAAATCATAAACTTTTTTTTTTCATAATATTTTCCATTTCCGCTAGGATTATCATAATTGATTTAAATGCTTTTTCTGCTCTTTGTAGCATTATCACTCTAACATTTGTAGTTGACGCGTTTCAGAATACCTACATTCTCAAAATTACTTTTATCACTCTTTAGGGTTAATCATTCGTAGTTGACGCGTTTTGGAGTACCTCCATTCTCAAAGTTTTGAGAATTGATAATTTTAGAGTGAGTGCTAGAAAGAGCAGAAAATAATCTTCAAACCTAATCACTTATAGTGATTGATTTGAAGTAAACAATACATCTGAGTAAACAATACACACATATTTCTCATAAATTTAGAAATGCATTTCATTTAAAAAGATGAAGTTATTGTGTGTGTGTGTGTGTGTGTGTGTGCGCGCGTGTGTGTACGCGCGCGCGCTATTATGGACATATACCCTCGTGTATATATATATATATATGTAAAATACGACAAAGGAAATTTACAGTTGTTAATGAAAAATATGAGTTGCAATTAGCTACTTTGAGGGAAATGTTTTGGAATACCAATCCAGTGCGTGTGTGATCTTCACGCGACATTGTTTTATAGTTAGATGATCTTTTACAGTATTAATAATTATTCAGTAATAACAGTATTATTATAATTCAGTGAAATATGCACCAGGTCAGCTAGTAAATTTCTAATGTTTGTAGTTCTAATGTCTTTTTGCGGTTAGTTATGCGATTTGTTTTCAGTGTATGCTTTCCTCTGGTCACCATTACATATCTGTTTTAGTCACGGAATATAATTATGGTTTGTTCCAGAAAACATGAAGAGAATAATTTTACAAAATATAGCTGTAATTAAATTTCTTTTTAACTTATAAAAGCCCAATATAAATGTATTTTTTTAAGCCATTCTGATTGTAAGTTCCAGGGCGACCTATTCTCGGATAAATAAAAATTAATAAAGGACACACATGTGTTAATTAAACATAAATTCAATAACATAATTTATCAAAAGGGTAATTTAATAAATTTTTATTAATTTTCACCCTTGTTGAGTATTAACCTTCAACTTTTAAACTTAGTTTGCTTAGGGTGTTGTATTATACCACATTATAATACTTACAGATACTATATTATCACTTCCTTATTATATATTAACTCCTAGCATAGGAAGGAGAATAAACCAGACGGAGGAGTGCATCCCTCCTTGTGTCAATATTTTGTTTTAATTAAAGGTTGAGGAAATATTAAGTTACTTAAAGTTATCTAATAGTATTAATAGCTATTCTAGTCTGAACAAACATTTGTAATATTATTACTGTTATAATTAAAAAAAAAAATAACGGAATATGAACGAAACGTGTTTTTGGTTTATTTTTTTCATTGAAATTTGTGAATATGAACTGCAGGAAAAATCTGAATAAAAATGTATAGTTTTGATTTATATTATTTATTCTATTTAGTTAAAATTTCAGTTACGCTTAAAACTTGATTAAAGGTAAACCGTAGCATAGAATAAGTTATTTTAGAATAATCTGTGTTATTTATTTGCACTTGATACGTATAGCTTTTGATGTGTAAAATCACTCTCGACCAGCTTATTTTTAAATTTAGTAACGATAAAAAATTATTATACAATTTATAGTTGACGTTTTTTATTTTTTAAAGTTTCCTGTCAATTTAGGCCTACATAAAGATATACTCAAATGTTTTTCTATTAACATCTTCAAAATTTCTTTTATTTTCTGCACTGATTTTAAACATAATTATAAATTTTTAATTCTTGCTGTTTCTATTATTTATATTGGTTTTTTTTTGTGGATTAATATGATCCATATATTTCTTCTAAATTTATTCATTGTTGTTCCTTGATTAGATTTTTTTTTACCCTTTCAAGCAAATATCAAAACAGTTTCTTTTATTAATAGTTTATCAGTAACAAATTTACTTTTCCTAATATGATATATTACATTATAATGATGGACTCATCTTAAAGAAATATTGATTTAGTTACATAATCATCTGAATAATCATAACAATAAAACCTGATTTAATTACACCGTTCATCGTTCGAGATCAGTAAAATTTTGCATTCAATCTTAGTATGTTTCTATCTGCCTGTGAGACTTAGTTTATTCAATAAAAATTCTGTTTTTATTGTTATGTACTGTGTTCTCTCAACATCTTCAACATTTTTTGGGAACGATTTGAAGAAAATATGTCGGTGAGGCTGTTTTTGCGAGTTTAATAATCCATAATATAGTGAAAATCCACCAGTCCCACTGATTCTGTGGTTAATACAAACACAAAAACTTACGTATGAACTAGAAGAACTGTGATGACAAATAGAATTGTAAATCAAGTATACAAATATTATCCTGGTAATTATTAAAGGTGACAAGTATCTGTTGATTAGAATGTTTAGATTGAAGCCTGCCAATTTAAGATTTAAATTTTTACAAAAATATGTCCGTTGCTAACAGTGCAGTGGTATTTGTAAGTCTTAGATAATGAAAGATGTTTCATTACACTCATTTTTCTAACAGATGCAGCCTAGTTTCTTCTTTCATGGTACACTGTATACAGAATGTACGACAATAGCCTGAGAAAAAGATGTAAGTTTCAACAAAAATTATCTCGCATCAAAAAAATAGGCGTTTACTAGACGATTTCAGGTCAGCTTAAAATGTATTCAATCCTTATTATGAAGTCTGTCAACACGATAAATCTTTAGACATCTATCTGTGAGCCGTTCTTTGTATCAGACCAACAGTGATTTTTTAGAGAAAAAATTGCTTTTATCTGACTCACTTTCTAAAATTATTATAACAGAATCTGTAAAAGTTAAAAATTAATAAACCACTCATGAAAAGATTGGATACCTGATCATTAACATACCAGAAGAGTTGATCAATAACTCAGTCGACAAATTGAAGAAGCGAGAAAAAATTTATCCATATTACTAAACATTCAGGAAAATTAACTTATTTTATCTGAATTTAATGAAATAAGTGGTAAATGGTTTTATACTTAGAGTCCCTTGTCGGTTTTTCGTGACCCCACTTTGCAAAACATTATATCATTGTGGAACGTTCTTTCACAAAAGTCATTTAGCGAACCGAAATTTCTTTTGATATTATTCACTAGGCTTGAAAAAAATTTAAGTGATCATTTATTGGCTTCACCAAAGCAAAAACTTAGAAAACCTGGTTTTTTTTATGAATTCAATTTTATAGATTATCTCGATGATTCGTTTGAGTTAACGTGCTTATTTTAGGCAATGGCATTATTCAAATGAAATATAGTTTCATCTGAATAAATCAATGAAACATCTCTCGTCAGAATAATAGAGTCTGTACTTTACCCGTATTTTTATCAATAATAGCCCTTGCATTCTCAAAAAATCGTTGTGTGATTGGAATTTCTTAAGGAAAAATTAATCAGAATCATTTCTTTTACAGAGATATTAGCTGTTGAACTTTGTTTGAAAATTATTACCAAATTTTTCATCGTTTAAGAAACTACGAACTAGTAAGAGTCGATGGTTTATGTAAGATGGTGCCATACTGTCAATTTACTTTGGCGAATTGTGAATTTTTTGGTGTTGTGGTAACCCTGGAATTTATCGAGTTTATGCCTCTATTTTCTCCGTACCATCTAACCACCAGATATTTTATATGTAGCTTGATCTAAATACAATTGTTTTTTACGAATAATTCACGTACATTGGACCAATTGAAAAAGCTATTAACTATATCGCAGGGAAATTTTAAATATCAGTACAGAACCTCTATGAAAATGTAGTATTAAAAATGAAAAGAGTTTTTCGGAATCATTGATCGAGGTGGAGTTTTTCTAGTTGTGTTGTCAGATATATTAAAAACTAGTTAAATTTGAAAATGTGTTTAATTATGTTTAATGTAAGTTGTGTGATGTTGTATTTGTCGAAATTGTATTATTTTATCTGTTGATTGTGTTTATGATGGATTAGTGGATTTACTATTATCTTATACTTAAATTGTGTAGGGGCACTCAGGTACAGTTAGCAGATTGTTATTATTAATGAAATAACTTTATTCTAACTATAGTGTTACAACATTTTTCAGTTTCTTCTAATCATATTCAGTGTTTAGAAAATAAATTGTAACGTAGTAATGAAATAAAATAACCAATGGTGGTAAAAACAACTGGTGGTGGTGTGAACGAGAATATACTCGATCGTTTTCATATTTTACCAACTACTATAAAGTGAATTATTAATTTTCAAACTCAATCGTTTAATGCTACAGCGCGGACTAGTTTAGTCTAGAAAGATATTCTATACGTTCGTTTCAAATTCAATGTTCAGTTGTTAGTATTAATTATAAATTAATTATTAAATTATAATCTATATCCTTTTTAATTAGTTCAATAGTGTTTACCCATACTATTTAGTTCGTTACGCATCTTTTCTAAGAAGATACAAAAATTTTTTATATAAACCTATTACACTTGAAATATGCTACATGCTAGACAGCGATCGTAGAATGTGCTGGCTCTTAGAATAGTAGAAATTTCATGTTACTTAAGTAAAGAGTAGAATCTTTTAAAATCATACTTAAATATTGATAATCTTTAATGGTAAAATATAGATTAAAACGATGAATCGGAAAAAACTTAATTACCAATCTGATTTATTTCCGTAACGATGTAGCAAGTCATTAATTTACTGCATCAAGAGACAGCGTATCCAGTATTACGTGTGTCTGTGTATCAATTTATGCGTATTTTCATGTTCTCATAATTTTATAATTTAGGTTTTTATCTCTGTGTATTTGTGTTCATGCTAAGTGAAATTGATAATGAAAAAAGTTAATGTTTATAAGGTTATTTATTTAAACATATTTTTACGTTCCGGAGTAGCGCTATAACAGAGTTTCAGAAGGAAAAATATTGTAATCTATACAATTTGGGCATATGCGGTTTTCATAGGATCTTTACGTTTTGATACCTAAAGAATCCAAAAACGCATAAAAAACCAGATGGAAATATCCGCATGCATGAGTGTGTGTTCGGTGTTTCACACATTATATCTCCAGAACTACTCGATCAATTTTGACTAAACTTGATCAAAAAATTACAAAATTTCAGTCCTACCCCAAAAAAAAAGGTCTAAATAAACTAGTGGCTAAGTGGATGTAGTGCGTCATTAGTACCTTCTTTCACCACAAGGAGCGCTAGTGTACATCAACACTGATGTACGGCTGCTGTAGTTATCTCTCTCTTTCTATTTTTCTGTTTAGCCTCGGGAACCATCATAAAGTATTACTTCAGAGGATGTCTGAAGATGATGTATATGAATGTAAATGAAGTGTAGTCTTATACAGTCTCAGGTCGACCACTCTTGAGGTGTATGGTTTATTGAAACCCAATCCAACCACTGTAGTCCTCTGCTAGTTTTAACGTCACAGGCGAGCGGTAGAATTAAATAAATGAATAATATTTAAAGTGGTCGCTAGAACTTCCAAACCCGCTCGAGTTAAATACGGTATGCGGGTGTGCTTTAGTTAGAATCATTGAATTTAATAAACAAACAATATTATATTTAAATAAAGTGATAAAGATTTTAAATAACGAGTATGTGTGTGTAAGCCTTGTATCAGAAAAAAAACCCGAGTTACTGGAAAGTCCTACAGCAATGTTTTCAGCTTTTTTAATCAGTTACTGAACAAAAAAAAAATTTTTTTTTTAATTAACGGCATTTAAAATGTAGGTTAAACATTTTGTCTTTTCCAAGGAAAGAGCCATTGAAATCGCACTTAAAAAAAAGGGTAAATAATCTTATGAATAAAGTTTATAAGGAAAATTACATCATTTTACTGATTTTTTTTTTTTAAGAAATAAATTTAAATTTCTAAGAATAATGTAGCTAAGAACAAGGTTTAGTACGGGATGTCATTAACTATTTACGGCTCTGAATTCACTAAGCATGGCTTTTCAAAGACAAACCTTTCTTTTATAGAATTTTATTATAAAAAAACTATTTTATCGGTAATACTTTGTAGTGTTCTGTTTTTCCTGCTATACTGTACGACTATTTCTAACCAGAAAAGCCAAAATAACTCCGATGAATACAGTGTAATTATACACTGACAAGTCGTCTATTCATTCTGTAATATGATCCTGGCATAACAGTGATTGACGTAATGATCGATTTCAACCTCAAAAAATTACGTGTATTAACCATCGAAATATTATTGACCATAGAGATGGGTTGTAAATTCAATTTCGTATCGGTTCGAAGTACAAGTTTGATATCAGTATGACAGCGAATATGTACAATATTATAAATGCGGAACAGGGACGGTGGCGTCAGCAGTAGTCAGCAGCGCATCCACGAGTATTTCGTGGGTGTATTGCATGTTAATGTTACCATGACAACGTATCCCAGGCTACCATGTACCCTACCTCCACTCATCACAACGCTCACTTTAGACGTTATTAAAAAATATAAGTTTCGTTGTACTGAACGTAATTTTAGGCAAGTGGATATGATTTTCGCTTTTATTATTATTAATAGTAATTAATCTTATTATTAATGATTTTAAAAATCAATTCCTGCAGGTTAATAAACAATATTAAAACTGCTTGTGAAGAAATTTGGCTGACAGAAAAAATCCAAGTGGAATGAAAGAATGCTGTATTATCGCATTCTTTCGCCTAGGAAGATACTGCGATTAAGAAATTCTACATTTAAAAAGTATAATAAATTATATTAAGAATCGTAAACATCTGTTGCAGTTTTTGTAAATTTTAAAACAGCCTACAATTTCAAACACCGTGAATCGTTATTTAAAGTAATACCTAGAATTAGGTAGGAAAAGTATAGCTATAACTAAATAAACACTGATAAACACCAAATTTAAAATAAAGAGTACGTAGAGAATTATCAGAAGCATTTGAGATATAACAGGCGTAAAGCAGCGTGATGTTTGTTTTTTTTTTTTGTTTTAATCTCCGGAACCACAGTTAAGAATATCTTCAGAGGATGAGATGAATGAATTTAGCGTGTGTGAAAAATGCCATGCCCGACTGGGATTCGAACCCGGGACCTCCGGATGAAAGGCCGAGACGAAGCCAGGGTGATGAAATCTCCCTAGTTCTATTCAATATTGCCTTGGAAAAACTAATTAGAGGTTAGAATAAAGAACTGTTTAAATGTCGAATCTCAGTATCTGTATATTTTGGACGCGAAAGAAAAAATTAGCAACTAATCATTTAACCTACAAATATAGAATAAGCAAAATGGAATGTACATCTATTGGCAGAAAACAGCAAAAGAAAAAAAAAAAAAAAAAAAAGATTACCAATGTGAAAAATAATATAGAAGAAATAAACTTTGAAAAGAGAAAAAAGATGCACAAAGAAGGCAAATTTAGATATCTTGGAAAGGTAATAACACCAACTGGACTCAAAAAAGAAGGAATTAAAAGTAGAATTCATAAAATGGAAATAATTTATAGACTGACAGCAGATATTTGCAATAAGAAATTCTTAAGCTATGAAGTTAAACTACGACATTACAAAACAGTAACTTCTCCAAAAACCTTTTATGCAAGAGGGTGTTTAGGAAAAAGTAATATAAGAAATCTTTTAAAAGTAGAACAAAGATTCTTAAGGGAGATTTTTTGGCCCAAAATCACTGAGAAAGGCTGTAGGCTAAAATTTAAATCTATTAATTTTGAATGCATCATTAGTATTTAAGTTACAATTTATTCTTAAAATAACGTTTTATTACGTTATATATCAACTATTTTAATATTAACAAATTGTTCTATTTAGATTTCAAATACAAACAATTCTGTTATGGCGAAAACGTTACTTTATGAAAAAAGAAGTAGTTTATGAATTTCGTTCATTTCATTTAAAGATCATTGATCATTATTACATCCACTAACATGCAGAATACATTTTCGTACGACAGATTTTCAATTCACTTACTCTTATACGAGTATTTCTTATTTAGTCTATAGAAAAAAAATTAAAGATATAAATCGTTAAATACAGTTATACATTTTATCATTAGTGGAGAATTTCCTTTGTTAATCATGCTTTTCATAAAGATTAATTCTATTTGTTTATCCATATCAAAATAAAACACCATTAAAGATAATTCGCTTTATAAAATGACTTAAATATTTATTTATGTTAGATTTTTAATCTAATTCTGTTTGTAGATTTTATCTGGCCTTGCTTGATAAGTCTGCTAGCTCCAGTTTAGACTTTTTGTTTAGCTGTCAGATGGGAAATATAATCTCTGATTGCGCCCAACGGCCACATTCTTCACAAAACACTAAAGACGTGGTCTTTCAAACACAACCTTCCTACATTTACAACGATCCACTGGGAGACTCAGCAAAAATCATCCTTTAATCACTGGGGAAAAAGAGATCGAAATTAAGAGAAATGGATAAATAGTAAAAAGAGAGATTGCGAATTTAGGCGTTTTTCCAGTTACCTACCGTTCTTTAAGAATAACTACTTTAGTCAGTAATAATTATTTTTAAAACAATTAATTTACCGTGCCTTTTGTTTTGATAAGCTAAATGAGAGAACGTTTCTATAATAAAAAATAGTCATTACTACTAAGGGGAATGAAGTTATACTGAAAAAAAATATTAAAAATTGCTGAGTTAAGTAATGCGGTAGGGAAAAGTAAGGGTAATGCAATAATGTTGTGTACTAGCTGCTAAAATGTTTTTTCTCTTCAATGTTTTAAGATAAAGGTTCATAAAATAATGCGTCATTTATCATTATTTTGCAAAAGTTT
>JAAAKQ030517711.1:0-19218 GCA_010016005.3 Zanna intricata | reverse complement strand
TAAAAATTTATAAACATTTTCCTTCTTTAAAGCTTAAATTATTTACTGGTTATCATGATATGCTATAACATTTTGCAATTAATTTAAAATTCAAATTTTTGAAAGACCATACCAACTAAATTGTGTAATAAAATATTCTTTTAAAAAACCAAATGTTTTCAGATCAAAAATATTTTTATTTTTTTATAGTGGGTGTTCATATTTGACTGTTCAATTTGTAAGTACTTTGTATATTTAACTGAAGAGTGTTGCAAAAATAATTGAAAACATTTTGAAGTATTTAAAAAAATGTTTTATCTAATTTATTCAGTATGTCAAATTTTAAACATCACTGCCAAACATTATGAAGAGGAACACAGAAAATTTCACTTAAAATCATTCCTCACCGGGTTGGTCTAGTTGTAAAATCAGTCACAAATCAGCTGCTAATTTTTAAACATGAAGGTTCTGAGGTTCAAATTCTAATATGGGTAAATTACTTTTATCCAAGAGTGCCACGGGTGGAAGCACAAGTTAAGTCTGCTGGTACATTCAGTGACGATGTCATATCTTTGTGTAGTTCCATCACTACTTTGTGAGAGGGAGAGTGGTTTTAGTGGGTCCCACCAAGTAGCGATGAACCCCCACACACAGTAGTATGGGCTATTGGGAGTTTTAAATTCATATAAAAATAATTGCCTTAACTAGGATCTGAACCTTAAAACTCTCAACTTTTAAATCACCTGGTTTGTGATAAGTTCACCATTAGACCAACCCGCAAAGTTAAGACTGATAGCCCTGGCTCTGTATCATTTACATGTCGTAGATTATCATTCGTACATAATTAGGCCATAGGGTTGTTTATCATTCACAAGTTGAACAGATTACACAGCTATATGTACACATTAGGAAAATGAAAAAAAATTCAATTATTCAAAATAATGGAATTTCTTCTTTTAAAAGAACTTTTCAAAGCGGCACCTTTTTCAGTGGAGTTACTGGTAAAATAAATCTAATGAGGAAAATGCATTTATTAGCTCTACAAAGTACTTGGATGAGTATCATTATTTTGAAAGCAAGTTGTTTGGTTTTTTAATATTTTAAAAATACTAAATTACAATATAATTTATTCATGTAATAGCTATGTAATAATCCTTTTTTTAATTAGAATTTGTATTTCTTTTGTGGATCATTAATCACTTAACTAGTTTTCTTAGTGCTTTTCCAATTTTCTTTTGCTCCTCTCTTTAACGTATCTATTAAATGCTAAATTATTTGGCTTATGTATATTTTAACCTTTCTTCCTTGATTAGGTAATGTGGTAATTATCGGCACCATCCTGCAACATATCTGATACTCAGAGAAAAGATGAATCTGCCTGCAGGATGGTTCAAGCACTCATTTCCTACACAAGGTTGTCAAAAGCCAAACTAATGACCAAGATGCCTATCAGGTAAGAATTTAGAACTCTTAGCTTAACTATATGCTATTAGTATTAAAGTACAGTGTGAGCAAAAGTTATATATCCTATAAAACATACATTAAAACCAGAAATTAGAACTAAATAATTTCATAACTTAGTGACTTTCTTATAATAAACGCTCAAAATGTCCTTTATTTACAACTACACAAGCAATGAACAAACCTCTTCATGTTTACATCCTTTTTTTTAATGGCTATACTACTGATGTGGGATATTTCAATATCACTGTTCCATTTGAGTCAATCACTTGTGTGAGGATTATTTCTGAACACTTTTTCTTTTAAATAACCACAAATAAAAACAATCTGCAGGAGATAAATCTGAAGATCTAAATGTAATAACATTTAGTAACCTAAATAATTTAGTAAACCTAAATATTATCTGGTAACCTACAGTTACAAGTTATACATTAAAGGAAATCATTTAAGTTATAAATAAATTGCTTGTAATCTATTTAAGGAGATATTCTATCATGGATGGACAGAATGGGAAAAATTTCACTATTTCAGATCTAAAAAAAAACCTGAAGAAATTTAATTCATCAACAAAATAAACAAACACTTGAGTAAAAACATTTCACAGTACCTAGAACTATATCAAAGAGACAACAAACTGGAAAATAAAATAACATTACATAAAGATAACGGTAAAACCATGTTTTATTAAACAGTTTAAATAGATTACCAAAATTAAACAATACTTGGGATAAATAAAAATACTTTTATATATTTTAAAAACTGGCACTTAATATGAAAATATTATGTAGCTATAAACAAACAAAATTTTTATTTTGTTTTATGTTATACTGCCAAAGATGATTCCTTTGGAATCGAAACAGCGATAATTTTTATATAGTGTCAATTTTGAAAATTTAAACAAGTATTTTTATTTGTTGTAATAATTGGCAAATCAAACTCAAGAATTTTAACAAATACTTGGTACAGTTTTCAATTATATTGGTGCCCACATGCAGTTGGTATTTTATATTAGTTGATATGTCATATACTTAAACTTATCATCGCAAAATTAGCTGATTTTTTTGAAGTCAAGAGTTCTAAGATTCGAGTCCTTGTAAGGGCAGATGCTTTTATACGAATTTGAATGTTAGACTGTGATGGTACTGTTTGGGTGGTTGGATTTCAATTAACCACGTGTCTCAGGAATGGTCGATCTGAGTCTGTTCCAGGCTGTATACTTACTGGTACATTGATAATTAAATTGCAGTTACATCATGACCTGGCAAGTCGGTAGCAGTAACTGCATTTACTTGCACGCACGCGCACGCGCGCACACGCGCACACACACACACACACATCCAGATCTGTCAGTAGCTGGGAAACTGGTTGGAGAATAATATACCATATACTGTAATATACCATATAATACACACACTCACACAAAAAAGATAATACAGGATATCAATCAAGCAAGTGAATAGAGATAAAGAATAATTTAATTATTTATTACACTATTTAAAAATATATAAACTTAAAATTTATAATTTATCTACCATAACATATATCATTCTTCATTTTATATAATGTAAAACTAATGTAGCATTTCCTTTATAAGTATCTCTTACTAATTTAACAGAATTATAATGTTAATTTAGTAACTATAATACATTTTGAAAATAATTAGAGTAGCAAAGTATAATACACTTATTCTTTTTTTCTCTCTTTCTTTCTCTCAATCTTCTTAACATACATACATACATACATTATGTTTGCAAAAACAGAAGCATGTATACATTATATATATATAATGAAACAAAATCTGTCTGTAATTAATTTTTAAACAAATTAATATCAGAGAGGACTAATTATTAAAATCAGAATGTTCACTGGTAAGATTAGAAATAGTTTGTTCAACATTACTGTAATGAAAGGTACAATACACACAAATATATGTATTTTGTTACTGTCACAATCTGTTAACATTTTCAAAAATACATTATGGGGTTTCAACAGCAGTATCACTATCATTGACTGCTGAATAAATTTCTTCGCCAGCATTATCATCACCATCATGACTCAATTCTCCTTCTTCCTTCTGCTTTTTTTTGGCATCTGGTATCCATAACCCTGAATCTACACACCGCTTCATATGGTAAACTGCATCATCATGAGGCATCTTTGCTATAGTCTCTTGCAACAAAGCAGTATCTTGTGTTTCAAAGCACTTCTTCAATGCCTGAAATAATAATAAAAAATGAAAAAATGCAATTTATGCAAACTACACACTAATAATACTTTTAAAGAAATGTTCAATGATATCACTGAATTAGTATGACAAATATTTTAAAAGGTTCAAAATGAGTAAAAATTTTATTAGGACCGACTAATAAGAAGAAAAGATCCTAAGTACAACTTAATAACATCAACTTGTAAACAGAAATAACCACGCCAAATTTGAATATTTTTGTCCAGCCCATCTCAAGTTATTAAGCCAAATATACATCAATAGCTACACTAACTACACTAACACCATGCATGCATATACAGAAGTTTTGTACATAAAATACCCAAAATGTTTAAATTGTACAACAGACAACACAACTAATGAAATATATATGTTGCAACAAAGATGTAACAATGTAAATCCACAGCATAATATTTTGTTTAGTAATAACATGTTAAGTTTGTTAAATATACTCGTATATGTTACATGTGTCTTACATTTTTCATTGTATTGAAAACCAATTTTCATAAACAACAAACTAATGTGAAAATTTGTTTTAAACTGAGAAAATCCTTTACAGAAACATTTGAAATATTACAAACACCATATAGGAATGAGGCTGTAAGCTGGACTCAAATGTATGAATGGTATAGATGTTTCAAAGATGACCAAATTTCAACTTATAATGATTCTCATTCTGGTAGACTGCCAAAATTCAAAACTGATGAAGAAATTGTGGCAAGTTAATGAATTCAATCTAACCATTGTTTAACTGTTCATAAGATAGCTGAAGAAGTGAATTTCATGCACAGTTTTTGAATTGTGGACATGAAATTATCACACATAACTGACAAGCACTGCAGCCAGTTTGTGTCTCACCTATTGACTGATGAGAAAGAACAGAACTGAGTTTATATGAGTCAAGAGCTTATTAACAGAGCTAAAGAGAATGGAAATTTAAAAAAAAAAAATATTTACTGGAGATGAAAAATGGATGTCAAAAGGATCCCCATGGCCTAAAAAAAAATGAGAAGCGCAGCCAAAGTTTAAAGTTGCTAAAAGCATTTTTCATATGCTACAAAATTCCATTTTCATATTCCCACATTCAAAAAATTTTTTTATATTTAGTATTTTAATTGTTTTAAGACAAAATTAAAGGTTTCTTCTTTGTCAATCCCTCATTCTTTCATTCATAACGTCCCCCCCCTCTGCATTATAATTTAAAACACAAATTTCTGAATACATGCCCTAACAATAATAATTTCCATCTTATAATGACATTTTACAATTTTTCTCCCACTCTTCTTAAGATTTCTTTACTAGTTTTGTTTTACTTTTTCCATCTATCTAGATAACATCTTTAATCCTTGCAAAAATTTTTTTTTTAAATAGGTTGTATTTCTGCTCCAAAAAAAAAATATTCTAAACTAAACTCCCAACATCTTTTTTAAGTCCATTGGTACTTTTCTGTTAATGGTTAATACCATTAACAATAAATAACGCATATTAAATTTTAATGTATATTAAACTTTAACATATATTCAAACTATCTCATCTCCCTCAATCAATTCCCATTCCAGGATGTTAATGAACACATCATTAAGTAAGCATTATGATTTGTCAAACAGTTCCCAGTAATAGATACACAGAGTATACTAAATGGAAAGAAATGGGGCTACTAATCTAGCACATCATATTTTTTTTTGTATCAAATTCTAGACACATATCCTCACAACAACAACAAAAAAGAACACAAAACCAAATTTGCCGCAAAAACTTCAACTGGAATGACTGCAACACTAATAGCACCATTCACACATGAAAACTTATCTTCTCACTGATATAAGAAACATTTTTAAAAAGAGTAAAAAAAAATCCACAATATTTCAAAAATTTTTTGGTTAATTTAAATAAAATTTTATAAATACATTTCTTACAACCTTGTGTTCTATAACTTGTAGAAATCTGAGAGAGTAGCATACTGAAAAATGAAGGATGTGAAGTAATGACAAATGCAAACAGTTGAGTGCATGAAGTTGAATCGCAAAATAAAAACAACATACTTTTACTGAGTCTGTTGTCATCTATTTGTACCTTATCATTCCAGTTGATATAATAAATTCTACTTAAAAAAGCAAACAAATTATAATTAAGTATAGATAGATTAATATCATTTGTGTTTAATCTAAACAATGCTATTCCAACCTCTGCAGGATAACAGTAATCCCGATGAAACAATATCACTTTTAGTTTAAATTTTGAGGATAGTTAAGCTATTAGGTTCTTTTTTACTATTTTTGATTCTTACTAGGATGAATAAATGCACTATACAATAATCATTTTTTAATTTTTTCATTTAGTTTTTTTTTATCTATAGAATTTTGTATTTTTGAAAAATTTCACTACTTCTTTGAAACACTTTAATGGTTTTTTAAGCAATTCATTTACATATATTTTAAAATTTATATAAATAAAACATGAGTAATTTCTTACAATCTCTGCACTAATTTTCTTTGAAACAACAATAACATCATTTTAAAATATAGTCTTCTTCTCCCACTCCTTATTTGTCACCATCTCTCATTTCCATCCGCTACTTCACCTCTCTTTCATTTAATTATCTCCTAGTAATTAATAATATTAACATTTAAAAAAATGTATTACTCTTAAACAAAAATCTTCCTGTTTTCTATTTCTGATAGTTTTGTATTTATTTTCATTATTTTGTCTTTGACTAAATTTTTAAGCTTACTATCTGATCTTCGGTTATATACCTGAATAAAAACACAATTTTACAAAAACAATATCACAAACAATTGCTTTAAAAAACAAACTCTAATAATAGTATTCAATTTTATTATTCATTTAAACAAACATTTTCAAGTGTAGTACATTTTTTTTTTTTTTTTTTTTTAATCAGTAAATACTACTTAAAAACACAAATAAAAACATTCTATTTCCTCAACATAATTGAAAAATACATACGTTATATAAGCTACAAAAATTATTGAGGGAAAAGATCACACAAATCAACATATTCTTTTTTTTTTTAAATTTCAATCATTAAACATTTTTTCCCTGATTTAATACAACCCTCAATATATTGGTTTTGTGAAAAAAATATTAGAATTTTTAATAAAACAAACTGAAAACTGTTATAGCAAACATCTTAAAAAATATAATTATTAAAACCATTATGATAATATAAAGTGAAATAAGACTAATAATATCTGTTATAAAAATATTCTCACGTTACTTCATCTAAGCTTACTGCAATACAAATATACTGTGACTTACATCAGGTAGAGATTCTAAAACCTCAAGTGGATCAAGTCCACCTGGCCCTAACCTCGCCTTTCTTTCCTCTTCTTCTACTTCTTTAACAGCCTGTTCAAGTTTTTCTTGAGCACGTTTGCTAACTCTCTCCTTAAAACTGTTCAACTCATCTTCAAATGAAGTTTTATATTCGGGTTCAGCAATTTGTATTCTAATCAAACAAATTATAAAACAAGCATTAAACAGGTCAAAAAGGAATTACATTAAAATCAAAAATGATTTAAATAAACTGAAAGAACTAGCTTACGCTTACTACTGATATAGTTTTAATAACTATCGTTATATGGGCAAAATTTTTGTCCTTGCTTACTTTTTGGGTATACATCTTCTATTTAACAAGTGAAAAACTTATAAAATTATTTCTCATAGACTTTTATGAGTTTTCTTCAATACTAATTACAACATACAATGTAACTACTAGTCATCCATTAACAAGATATACAAGATTTGTTAATTATTTGTCTTAGACAACATCATTGTTTATTTATTGTTTCACATTTGTCATCAGTTGCCCATCACAGTTTTAGTCATGAGACAATATAACAAACTTGTTCACAACATTAAAATACTAATATAAAACTGCATTATGTGAAAAACATATTCAAAAACTCTGCATAATCATTCAATATAAAAAACAAGTTAACAGAACAATATACCAATCTGAGAAAACTGGATCTGTAAGGAAATACAGATTCCCGAACACGCTCATTCAACTGAAAACATTACAATTCGTTTAAGTACTGCTGAAGATGCAATATAATGACCATGCCATTTACAGCAATTAGACATTCCAATATTACACAATATCACTACATGGCCAATTTTTAGAAAGGATTTGTAAACTTAACGCTTTGGACATGTTTAAGAATCATTTGAAACAAAAATTACAATTGCCAGACCACAGGTAGTATTATAGAATGTTAATGCCTGCTTGAAATAACAACAGTTATTTTTTTAAGGAGATCATTTTCAGTGATAAAATCCACTTTCATTTTAACTGAATACACAAAATTTTTCCAACTAGAACACTAAAAATTCAAAATGAATTCATGAGAAATCAGTTCTTACTCAATGTACTGGTGTTTGTTGATTAATTTAAGGGCTTGAGGTATAATTGAGACAATTTTTTTTATGATGAAGATGGCAAAGTTTTTATATTAAAAGGTGGGAAGCCTACTGTACAATGATAAAGAACTTCTTGTAGTCAGAATTTATAGATATGCACATGGATAACATGTGGTTTCCATAAAACAGTACAATGCCAAATAAATAAAAAAGATTTAAGTATTAAGTTTAGAGGTAAAATTCTTACATGTGTCAACTGGCCTTCAAGATCATGCAACCTGATAACATCAGATTATTTTCTTCGGGGGTTGCTTGAAAACTAAACAACAAACCACAACAACAAGCCACAAACTGTCCGTAAATTCGAAGGTGGAATTCAGTGCGAGAGTGAACCACAATAATTATGTTCAAACACAACTGAAAATTTTGAAAAAGGATGATTGTGTATAAAAATGGCTTACAAAGGCAATTTCTATTTGTCTCATATTTTTTTGAACATAACTGTAACTTGCTACACTAATGTTTGAATTAAATATTCTAAAGTTTTCTAAATAAGTTTTATTAGAAAAAAAATCAAAAATAAAATCTAGTAGCTCATACTGGAAAACCCTTTACATAATAATTTTCACAATCTGTACACTGTCTGAAGAAAAAATTTCAAACTTTACATTACTTATCAATGTCATAACTGTACCTGAAAGTTTTAAACTATAACTTTTTTTTTTACATAAAGCAACCCAGACAGATTCACAATTTATACAAAGTTAAGTTTTGAACTTTAGTAATGGTCATTTCCAAGATGCTTTCTAAGGCTTAATTTCAGAAGGATTAGCCTCCAGGGATAAGAACTTACAAAGAATAATTGTTCGCTAGATTCTGAACTGGTCATTTATAACAAACAATGACTTTATCATTTATAACAAAGTTATCCAATGTATACGTTCTTTTTCTTCTTCTCATAACTATAATTTTGGGTGAAATTTACATTATCAACTAACAGCATAGAGAATAGAACATGAATAATTTTAAATACATTCTATTGTACAGTAGAAAGAATGTTTGGTGATGCAACTACCAACTAAGGTTGCCATTACTAATTCATTATCAACAACCAATTCTTGTCAATAGCAGTGGGATCAGATAAAAACAGAATAATACTTGAGGAACACAACTAATCCCTTTCATTCCCATTTTCTCCTCTTCCAAACAACCTTTTTGCCTTCTCAAAATAGCTATACAAAGTATATTTGAGATCTTCACTTTAAATTTTTTATTTAAGTTTTAAGACTGACATTAACAATAAATACGTGAATTATTTTAATTTGATATTATTAGGTGAAAAAAAAATTTCAAGTTAAGCAATATTAAAAAAAAAAATAAATATATTAGCCTATCAAAACTTCAGCATGCTGAATAGCATCATTTTTTCTTGGCAGATGACAGAATGTATTTTATAAAATACAGATGACATGTACAGAGACAAATGACTCAATCCAAGTCATCTGCCTCTTTATTTATATAAATATTTTTTATTCATTTGATTAATTACATGCTTTTGATATTTAGAAGTGTTAATGATCACAGCATAGCAACAAAGGATAATATTCAAAAACTTTGCTACAAACAACACTTACCAACTTATTTACAAATACAAATTATATGATATCTTAAGTTTTATAGCTAATATTCTTTATCTGATAAGAAAATATCATACAGCGACTTGTAAATTAAGCTAAAAAAAATTACCTGATACGAAAAAGAGATGCTTACTTTGAAAAAAATGAACCGACACAAGCTCTAGGATCAACATCCAACTGTTTGGATAACTCTAATATGTACTGCATACAAATACATTGATGGGCAACATGATGCGATAATTCTTTTTTCTGAAATTGAATAAACAAAAATATTAATCTCACTAAAAAATTTAAATAAACCAAACACACACACTGACTCTATTATGGATTCATGGATTTACAATACTTCACACACGTTAAATAACACAAAAGACACTAGGAAAGTTTTGTAATTATTATTTTATTCTTTATAACTTTTCAAAATAATTTTTACTACACAAATTTCTTAATCCTTTGAAACCAGTCTTCAACAGAGAGTCTTCATCAGAGATCAATCCAAGGCCAGGTGGTCATGATCACTAGTGAAATGCCTACCTCTAGTTTGTTCTTCACCTGGGGAACAGCACGAAGTCACTTGGAACAAGGTCAGGACTGTAGGGAGGGTGCTGTAACAGTTTTATTCCAGTGCTAGCCAAATGCTAAGAACAAACTTTAGATCGTGGTAAAGAAATCACATGTTCACATCCTTGAGTTTAAGAGCAGCTTCTTGAGAGCTTCAACTACTTTAGGCTGCCGTTCTTTAGTATAACACTTCCATATAACTGCCTTCTGGATTCCCAACACAACTCACTCTAAAACTCCTCCTCAAATAAAAGAAATCGGCAAACAATCTCTTTTTCATTGATCTGGATTTTTAAAAGCCATGGAGGTCTCATCTCCAAACAACCACACTCTCAAATCATACAGTACAGCCAAGTCTTGTCACTTGTTTCTTCAATAGAGGGATTTCCCATTTTCAAACATTTTTATAATTTCATAGCACCATCAAACACAACATGTCATCTGATCGTCGGTCAAGTTAGGAGTCAAACAAATGGTACAAAGCTTTCTAACTTGAAGCTGATCTCGCAGAATAGCACAAACTGCGGAGCACAAGGACAGCTCCACTTAGTAACAAGTCACACTCCTGTCTGTCTCAACTAGTTTTTGTACTGCAGCTATGTTTCTGTCACAGACAAAGACAGTCAACCTGACCTTGGAATGTTCTTTCTGATCAACAATGATCAACACTTAACCATGTACAAAATTGTAACACAAATTTGCCCAATATTCAATTTTCAATCACAACGATATCACTACCCCTTTTTATTAACACAGCTAAAAAGTTAATGACACAGACAATCACTAAAGCAGCTACAGTGCACATGAACAGTCTAAATAAGCAGTAACTTATAACCACCTGTAATGATCCATTCCACTTTATTGCAAAACTTTCCTAGTTTTATATAACAAAATCAAATAAAACAAGTAGAACTATTAAAAATAAGATCATAACAAAAATACGCATTTAAAATTAATACATTGGTAAAACATGTTTCAATTTAAAAACAAAAACAGCTACAAAAAGCATCAATTTCAAAACCAAAAAAAAAATTTGTTAAATTGTTGCCTTATAACAAAATAAATACTACTGCCTTCAGTAAAACTATAACAATACAATCCAAAACAGAAAGCAGTTTACTACCTTATGAAGCTGTGATGCTTCAAAGCATTGCATGAATGTATTACAATGTTTTTTCCATGGAAAAATCAGTCATCACATCCCTTATGTGAGAACAGATCAATTCCTTATCTGCATGAATCACCTAACTGAATTTTTCTGGCACCTAAATATTTCATTTTCACCTACATTTCAATAACAACAGAATTTCAAAAAAGAGAAGAACGATGGCCGTCTTTAACAGGAAGCTTTATTTTAATAAAAAGTAATCAGAGAAATTAATACCCCTTTATGACAACAAAACATCAATAATTTATACTGTGTAATAAAGGATGAAAATACATTTATCTGATGAATATAAATTCCGGAAAATAAATTTTCTGTTTTTTAAGTTTCTTAATAGTCCTTATATTTTAAAAAATATCATCAACATACTTACAAAAATTTCGCACTTCTCTTTTTCTGTTTAGCCTCCAGAACTACCATAAGGTTTATTTCAGAGAATGATATGTATGAATGTGAATGAAATGGTAGTCTTGTACAATCTCAGGTCAACCACTCCTGAAAAGTGTGATTAACTGAAACTCATCAAAGAACACCGGTATCCACGATCTAGTATTCAAATCCACGTAAAAGTAACCGCCTTTACTGGGATTTTAAATCTTAGAACTCTTGACTTTAAAATCAGCTGATTTGCAACGACAAGTTAACCACTAGACCAGCCCAGTGTGGGCCAAAAAATTTACACCTAAAATTACTTATTTATAAATAGTAATATAAATACACTCAAATACAAAAAAGAAATTAAAGATATATCATTACCTCTTCCATTTCCAAATTAATACACCATATAACAAGGTAATTAGCTGTATCTTCACATACTATCTGTGGGTTTTCTTGCAAGAAACGTTTGCTATCTTCATATTTTCTTAACATTCCATATTTCTTTAACAATTTTTCATTTTCTTTTATAAACTCTTTCATTCTTCTCTCTCTTTCTTCATCAGTTAAATTCTCTTCCTTCCTTGAAGATCTCTTGTTCACAACAGTCTTTGTAAATCCTGGTTTACTGATAGTATCAACGTTCCATGGTGTTATCTGGAAGCAATTATTATTTTAACAGCAATTATGTAACCTTAATTTTTACAACAGAATCATCAACAGACAAATATTCAAAAAATAATAATTTAACCACCAAACACAGTAACAGAAAAACCTAAAAAAAAAAACTAAATGAATGAATTACTTCATTTCTTCATTCTAGTAATGGCAGTGTAGTTGTGCAGTTACAAATTTTGTGGTTGTTAGAGTTTATGTTTCCAAAAATTTTTAAGTTTTTATATACATATTTTTTTTGTTTCTGTTATCTATTGATTCTGATATAAATGTATTATGTACAGACTGATGATGCAAAAACCCGTGAGAGTTGACTATTGATATTAGATTTTTTTTTTAAAGTTTTTCTGTAACTATATTTGGTGGTTAAATTGTGGTTTTTTGAATTTAATTATTGACCATACAATAGTCAATATGTTGATGAATTATTTGATTTTCAATAATTGTTTATTTATATATATAAAAGATCAATGTATTCATCATAACCTACACTGAAAAGAATTATATATACTTTAGATATAATTCTTTTAAGCAAATTAGGCCTGAATCTTATTTTTATAAATTAAAAAAATAATAGAAAAGTTTAAAACTTAAATTCAGAAATCAACCAACTTTAATGTTATTAAGATATATGATTGCCAATATCAGCTATCTATGAAATGGTGTGAGATTATCAGGTTCGCTTTTAAATAAGCAGAAGACACAAATTTTTAATAATAATTTTAAAATTGGTTTGTTTACATTTTTATGATAAAAAAAAATTGGTCACAGTAAAATCAATATATTAAAATTACATTTAAACATTCTGATATAGCAAGATGTTAAATTTTTTTATTTAAAGAAAAATCTTTTAATTGGTTAACTTTACTTGAAAACAACTTTATTAATATGTATCCAAGAAACTGGGCTATTCCACATTTGACACTCCATAACACTAGATCTTCAAGCAATTTGTTCATAATGAATAGCTATTACACTTACACAAGCGATTATTAGAACAATTTTTTTCATTCACTGATGTCTTCGACACTTCCCAAAGCAATCCAAACCTGCTACTACAGTATAAATGTAATTTAATTTACAATTGCCACAAATAATCCACATTTAATTTCAAACCGAGTAGACTGTTAAAAAAAAAAAAAAGGAATAACTTTGTATTTATAACAACAAGAATACCTATCTTAATTAAGCAAAATTATACCCCTTGCTAACTATTATAATAAAAGTGATAACAACAAAAGTTAAAATTAATGTTTTAAACAAAAGAAAATAAATACTAGATAAGATAAAAATGCAATTAACAATTTTTGTTACCTTTTCTTTTAGTTTCAAATTTTCTTCTTTTTTTTTAAGATTTGCAGCTTCTAACTCCAAGTCTGCTAATGACTTCCGTAGTTCACCAACATCTCCTCCCTGTTTCTCAGCTTCTGATATCAACTTCTGAGTTGCTTCCAATTTCTTCCTGTTTCTAAAGCAATCAAACTCATTTATTTAATTACAACTAACTTCATTCACTACAGTTTGTACTAATTTTATTTTATTAAACATATCTATTTTTTTTTTAATTTAAAAGATCATATAATTTTATGTACCTTTATAACATCTTTATAAAAATCGAAGTAATCAAAACACACATTTTCCAACATTTTTGTTTTACATGATGAAGGGTGATGATTTTATGCAGCTTTAATTGTTGCTGTTGAAACATTAAGCTAACGAAAAAATACCTGCAAAGTTATTAAATTTTATTATTACTTCCATCTTTATATGGAGACATAATTTACACAAGAATGCAGAAAGTATTATCCACAAATTACAGATTCTTAAACTATTTAAAATTGATAAATTTATTTTTCTTCTTTTATTTCATTTTTTTAACAAGACTCTAAGATACAATTTTATAATTTTAAATTAAATTATTTTTGGTGTATATATGCAAGATGGAATTAAACAAGACATTATAAGTAATTACTTCTTTTATCACAAAGATAAGTATAAATTTGTAATTTGCAAAAACAAATTGTACAAAAAAAAATTTTTACATAAAAATTTACATGACCTATTTTTAAACTTGAAATCTTACACTCTGAATAGTTAACCAGAATTCATTTATTTATAGGTGTAAATCACAAAAATAATTCTTAACATCACTAATGCCAGTCAATAAATTCAAAAATAAATGTAATCTGTCAAAAAAGGAATACTGTATTTACGCATTGCATCCCATAACCAAATGGTTATAATATTGAGCTCTTGACTAGTACATATGTATGTGTGCACACACGCCACACAAACACAGTGAGATTGAAGGAGGGCGATTTTCAACCTTATAATGCTGATAATCATTCCACACTTCTTTTTAATAATTTTCAAAGTATATAGTAACTTTCATCAGTAGCAATACTGTCAAATGATCTTTATCGTAAAAATATATAGTTCAGAGACAGCAATAGTATTCTTTCATTAAACTTTCAGTTAACTTTAACTGATTACTGAAATCAGTGTTAAAAATTTAACTTAACTGCAAAGATTTTTCAAACCAAACAAGCATTTTCTATATTAAAAACTTCTAAGTTAGATTATTTTCTTATTTTTATCATGTATATTATTAGTACTGTTGTCACAAGTAGGCACACTATAAGTACTTTATAATGAAATATAAAACAGTATTCAATGTTATGAAGGTAAATTTATCAGTATTTATTAAAAAAAAAAACCCAATAGTTTTTATCTTTACAAATAAATTCCTCTCATTAAATGAAAAATTTTTATATGAACATTAGCATGTATGGAGATACTAATTATTAATTATAGCCAGTAACAAATGTTCTCTATCTTTAGCTTTCAATGCAGTACCACTTATACAAATGCAATCTATGCTTTAAAGTGTAGTTTTGCATAAACAATTAACACAAAATTAGTCTCAATCTCTTGCACTAAATAATTTTTTTAAGAAATTCTATTAAATATTAGAAACATATAATCAAAAATTGTACTCTCATATTTTTAAAAGAAAAATTACAAAAAAAAAATGTAGTTTTGTTATAAATTTTATGGAGAATCTGATTCTGAACAAAATCATATATCACGAGTATATATTCAGGATGTATGATTTTCCTCCCAATACTTTTTTGTATGTTCCCATCTTTGCGGCCTTCCTAGTGTTGAAAACGTTCATGCTGTTTTTTCTTGCGAATGTGAAAATGAGTATTTTGTTTAAAATTTTTTTTGTTTAATTTTATTTGTGATTCTTCTGGTGTAAGGCCAATTTCCTTCAGATCCTCTACTATTTCTCAGATCCATCTGCATCCTGTCTCTGTGTTTTTTGAGTAGAAATAATACTGTACTAGTTGTTTCAAAAGTCTTTAATCTTGCATCCTCATGATATGACCAAAGAATCCTAGTCTTCTCTTATGCATAAGAGAAGACTAATGCATAGACTTATAATGTTAATGCTTATAATGCATAGACTAATGCTAAGACTTATGCATAAGGACTTTTTTTAAATGTGTTGGTTTTTGGGCATAATTTGTCTTTTTGAATGATATTTTGGGGCCAATTTTATTTGCAATAGTTCTAATATCTGTTATTTACCTTCTTTGGTGTTGTTTGCTATCAGTGCCAAGTCATCGACGAAACCAAGACAATTTGTTTTGATTTTTTGGTCTATTTTTACTTTTGGAGGGCATTCTTTGAGCCATTCCCTCATTTCCATTTCTGCAGCACAGTTGAAAAGTAGCAGTGAGAGCCTATCGCCATGGTGCAGTCCTCTTTTGATCACAAATGACTTCGAGAGTTTGTGAGGTCAGTTTTATCATGTTTATTGTTGTGTATGTTGTGAGGTCAAGGCGTCTTAGAATTTTTAATAGGGATTCTCTGTGGATACAATCATAAGCTTTCTTAAAATCTACAAATGTTATCACAATTCTAACCACATAAGTTATATTGAATAAAAATAATAAAACAGATAAATTAAACCAAATACAGAATTCATACCAAAGTTAGTTAATGATATTCACACCAAAATAATTTCATGAATTATAATATATTACATTTTTCATTTAACAAATTAATTAATTACTTTGGAAAAATTATTTTTTAATTAACAGTTAAATTTTTCACAAACATCCAAAATACACACATTTCAGACCAGTAAATTAAATAATGACAATTTGTCAATACATTTCCCAATATTTTTGGGTTGTTCTAGATTTTTTCAATGACAAACATTATTTCATAAAGGTTAATTTACATTCTCTGCCTTTTTGGCTATAAATTATTATTTTTTTACTAGTAATCTATTTGTCAACAGTTTTGAAATACAAAGAACTACTTAGCTTACATTAAAAAACACTGATATATTCATTTTTATATTAACATTTATTCCCATTCAGTTTCAGCAATAAAATCCAATACTGCAAAATAACACAATCTTATCACTATAGTAACAAAAAGCAAAAATAGTACTCACAGTGGAATACTGGAGGAGGGTATACTACAAATATACTATGTTAACACTGTGCTCTGCTGGCAAAATAATGCACTACTACTTCAATAATAAAATTAAATACCGAAGACAGACAAGAATTTTTTTTGTTTTTTTTTTGTTTAATCTCCGGAACCACTGTTAAGATGTATCCTCAGAGGATGAGATGGAATGAATTGTAACGTGTGTGAAATGTCATGCCTGACCAGGATTCGAACCCGGTATAATCTTTTTATACCCTTGTTTTTATTACAAATGTAACTTTCTTTAATGTAAATTCATTCAAAAATAAATCCTTCACAAATTTATAGAAGATTTTTTTTTTTAAATTTTGCTGTATTTTTCTATTTTTTTTTTCACAAAAAAAAGAAAAGTTACATACACTTTTAGTTATTATTTTTTTACAATATTTCAATTAATTTCCCAAAAAAAATATTCAATGAGGGATAACATGACCAATTTTTTTTTTAATTCATTACATAAATTTTGCCCAATAAATTGCATTCACTTAAATTCATTGTTCTAATTTTGAGATGAAACAATATTAAACTCTTCTGATTGGCTGTAACTTTAAAAAGCCATAACAAGATCCATATTTACAAAACTTGTAAAAATGTATTATTTTAATTAGAATAATATGAAGTAAAGTTTAGCATGAACATTCTATATATGTGAAAATTATATATTATGCTTCTAACTTTTAGAATTTTTCGGAAGAATTGAACCAACCTAAGTCAAACACGAAATTTCTGTTGTCATAGATGCATTACTGCATATCCACTATTTTTAAAAACTTCAGAGCCAACTCCCTATAAAAAAATCTCAGTCCCTGTGATTTTGTGAAAGTTACATAAAATCATATAGGTGGATAACTTTTATAAGTCTATATCAGTAAGTTGTAAAGGGAAGTTGTATAACAAACCACACTTGATCTTTATAAAAGAAATCTGAATTGTTGCTGTATTTGTTCAAACCCACACTCTTACAAAATATTAAATAGCAGGCAAAAAAAAAAAATCAATAAATTCAAAATTAATCCTAATAATTATCAACTGTTGGCCATTAACTATAGGATATTTAAGACGCTGTTCAAAAAGTATATACTTCATCTTCACTACAGAATAAATATAAGTATGTGCTTTTGCTAATCTCTTACGGATTACGCAAATGTAATAGTTGTTATAAATATGAACTAGTTCTAGTTTATTTATTATATAAAATACTATTAGTACTTTCTAGTAATTTTTTAAAAATTATTCCTCAAAACTTTCTTTATAGAATCTGACAAGCAGTTCAGATGATTTTTTATACATTTGTTAATTCATTTATGCAAAAATTATCACTTTAGTCAGTACAGTCATACATTTAGAATTTTGCAAAACCGTTTCCTTTAATGTACTTGAATATGTGATTTTTTTTCAACAGATGCAAGTAACAATTTTAAACCTTACAGCTGTTAAAAAGAAATAACATGAAATACATTAACTTATCCAAGCTGTCATCATCTATCTTCTTCAGCCTACATTGCATTTAGCAATATACACATTCATGTATTCGGTTTAGATTTTTTTTTTATGGCACTGTTTTAGAACTTTTTTAACAATGAAATACCATAAATTTAATGTAAATAAATAATATCATTCAGTAAAACAGATAATGAGGGTGTAAATTTTTCAAGAGAATAAATGTGAAATACAGATATTAATGACAAATTTATTTTGTGAACAGATCATGTTCAATAATGATTTGCATTTATTCTATAGTGTTTTAAAAGCAATGTAAAAAAAAAAAATCAACAAATTTTTATGGAAAAAAATTATCATCAAACTAAAAGACTCCTGTACAAATATGTGGATACAGATAGGCACTTTATGGAGTAGCCAAAAGAGATTCTGCATACATTACTTTTTTTATAACAAAACATTTTCAATAAAATACTATTTTTATCAGCCCTAAAATAAGATAATCTTGACAACTAATCAATATGGAGTGTAGTGATCATGCTAAAAAAAAAAATCATACTAGTAAATTAACATTTCTTTAGTTCAAAATAAATATTTCAAACAAAAAATAAATAAAATTGATAAAATAAACAAACCACAATTTTTTCAACTTACTTTTCTTTAGTATTTTCAAATTCTTCTTTTTCTCTGCGCTGCTCTTCCATTCTTTCAACTCGTGCCTGGTGACGCCACCTAAATAATGATGGAGTATCGATATTTGGATGAGTTTCATCTTCATCATCAGATATCTACAAAAAATAAAATAATAATAA
>JAAAKQ030517700.1:6433-19218 GCA_010016005.3 Zanna intricata | reverse complement strand
ATCGTTCAGTATGGTAGTTAACCGTTGATAAATACCAAAAACACACATTGCAACACCACCTGACGTAATTTATCTGCGGGAACCGGTCTAATAATATGGTGTTATCAGTTGGAATTTCGCTTTTCTTTTATAACTTTCCAGGATCCTACCCATGAGATATCCGGGTGTTGTGGAACCATCAGATCGAAAGGATTGCTGTTCACCAACTCCTCTATGGCTCAGTACCTCGTTTTTTGTCTTCAAATTTTCCCATAATCCCTGTTTTTTGTTAACGTATTACTCTACACTGTATAAAAATACGTTTTAGATATTTTTTTTCTAATTCATTTATACAAATTAATTTGTAATTTATATAATTGAAAATATTTTCATGAAATCAGTTGTATTTTATATAAGTAGATTTCTTTTTTCATAATTGTTTTTTATCTTCCCAGTAAGGTTTTGATGTTTTCGTTTCTAATTTACTTCGTCCATAGTTTGTAAATTTAACGGTAAATACCAGAATTACATTTTTTTTTTTTTTTTTTTTTTTACTTAATATTAAACTCATTGTCGCGAAGATTACTTAACCTTAATTAATTTAACCTCAATATTCGAATTTAATTCCTTCCGTACCATTAAATCTAAAACATCAGTCGTTTCTTGTATTTTTACTTTCAGTCAGTAAAATGTTATCATCAGAGAATTTTTTAGTTAATATGTTTTAAGAATGTTACTAAATTTTTTTTATTCTCTTAGTAATCCTTCAGTTACAGAAAAAAAAACAATAAGGATAGATTATGGCCTCATCTTACTCGCTTCTGTATTGCAGCTTGCTTTCGATGGTAATCTACACTTAATACGACTTCCTGATTCTTGAACAAGTCACATGTAAAACTCTTCTTTCTCTACCTACATTATCATTTCAATTACATTTTTCATAATAAGCTCTTTATCATAAAAATCAAATGAATACATACATATATATATTCCGAAAATATATACATTATATATAAAATAGAGATGTCATTAAATATTTTTTTATTTAAAACAAAAATAAAAAATGACATAATTTAAGAAAAAAAAGAAAAGATCAGTAAATTTTCTAAACGAGAGAAATATGGATTATTTTTCAGGAAAAAATAAGTAATTCTTTGTACTACTCGGTTTGTAATTTCATTAATCATCTTAAAGTACATTATAAATAGCCTTTAAAATGATGGAAAATTTCCCCCTATGGAATTTTTCAGTAACATACTACTTGGAAATTTTAGCTATAAATACATACTTAATTTCTGCGTACTTGTTTAACTTATACTTAAATACGTGTATGTATTGAAATAATTATTATCGATTAACGTTTCCGAAATTGTAGTTTTATTTTGTACCGATGTTTATTTATTTTATATCTAATTTATGCATAGTAATTATCTCATATAATTATCATTTGTATATGAAAAATTAATTAAAACTATTTATTTTAATAATATTTATTTTATATACTCATTTTTTCGTTAAATTTTTAAAATTAATTATTGTTGGATGCCGCTTGGTATTTCACCAAATTAAGGTCTACTTCCTAAATTTTTTTCTACCTGGTACTTCAATATATTTATTTTTAATTCACTTCAAGGAAATTAATTTTTTCTTAATTCATAAATAATTTTTAATACTCCTAATAAGAAGGCTTAATACACTGAAAATGTTATAATGAAAATAACAAGGAAACTAAAGTCTTTATCAAAAACGTTTTGCAATAAACACTGACAGTGCTGAAATTTTATTTTTTTGCTTTACGACACAGAAGCATAAGCTAATGATTTAGATACCTATAACCTCATAAAAGTATTTTCTATACCCGTAATGTGAATTCTGTCTTAAAAATTAATTAACAAAAGTTGTATAACTATTACAGTTATGTCTCATTGCGATTATTAAATTGAGTGAAATGAACTACGGCATAAATAACATAATGCTGAGTAATTTTTTCTGCATTAAACGCAAACAGTTGTTTTTATTTTTTCCTATTTCAAGTAGGGTATCGGTTACTTATTTGCAGCGTAAACTAAACGATAGAGAATTATTCACTAGTATTCGACCCGAATGGAAAATGTTACATATCGCTCATTTGTACTCGTATTCATCCATTTGAAAAGGATGGTGCATGAGGATTTATTTATTTTATGATGCCGGTGATGATTTATGCAGAATAGTAACACCCGTAAAATCAAGTGAACAGTTAAAAATATGAATGGGTTCTTGATTATCTGACCCTTACCAAAACTTTAATGCAATAAAGACAAACCATGGAACGTAACCGATTATCAATTTCAGCCTGCGAACGATCGACCTTTCTTTAAGTTTGTAATTATACAAAATTAAGTATTATATTTGTAAAATGTTAGAGTAAAAATTTGTTTTTCTATAATAAAAAACGAATTCAAAATAAATCGTTCAGCGTGATAATAATAGCGCTGATGTGATCTACTACTTTCTGCAGCATCATTGGCTTCGGTATGCAACAAAAATGCAGGCGAAAAAAGAAGTTAAATGATTAAGTTTAAAGAAAAATCTATTAAATTTTTATATAATAATATGCTGCATGATGATTACAGACGATGATCGATAATCGATGTCAAGAGCTCTCTCAGAGCATGTCAAGAGTCTCTCGGGTATTGAATTCTCCTTCCTTACTCCGTACATCACTAAATACAATTATTAAATTATTATTTTTTTATAAAACTATTGTAAAATAATTATTTAAAGTGAATACAGATACAAAAACAAAAACAGAAATAGGTAATATGGATAATAAACAATTAATCGACACTTACAAAGTACAATAAACACACTTTATTTATATTCATCAAATTACATTAAAAAAAAAAAACCCCTTACGATTAAAAAGTGTAGTATTTATGTATTTATATTTATTTTTAATAACTATTCTTTGTACTACTGATGTCTGTTGAATGGTGTAAATGTTTAATTTAAGATGTTTCTAAAATTGATATAATTTATGTTTACGGATTTCTTACAGGGTTTTTTTGTATTTCTGTGTGATTTATTTAATAACCGTTTTGCGTAGTTCATTTTTACATTTAATCGTTGATTTTTAGCTCCCCAAAACACCAGTACGGTTAAAAATGGGTACGTACTTACAGGAAAGCTATTTAAAGAAAATTATATCAAATAAAGTTTTAAGATATGAAAAGCGATAATCTGACAAACTAATCATCGGTTTGACGGATTTTAAAAAAAACTTTTAAATCCTCTCAATAATTTACAGCGCGGATCGCTCTTAAAAATAATTTAACCAACGGTCGCTATTAAAAAAATAGATCAGGCTTATATACCATTCTAGAGTATATAACAACCTAGATCAGGTTAATTTATATACTAGGACTGGATCAGAAATATGAGATATTACTGACGGAACGTCAGTGATTGAAATGATATTAGTACGGTAAAATTGATCGTTAATTAAAGTTAATGAAAATAAGGTCAAATTAAAGTATAAAGGTATTTATGTAATTTCGTATTTCGACAGGTTGTTTTGTATAAATCACTCGAATATGTTGCATTAGTGGTTCCGAAGGAAAGCAGACTGAAACATTCCGGCGTTTCCTAATAGGAATTACATAATCCATCGAAAACATTAGACAGAATGAGTTAAAATATATAAAAAAGAGTACTATGAAACAATAATTCGGTAAACGGTTGACCTTACAAATACACAGAATTAAATTAAGTTTTTATAGGTGTTGTGATGCTATCAATTTTTAACAAATTATTTTCAAGTTTTATTTAGTTAAATTCTCATTCCTTTAATATGAATTACTTTTATTTATTTTATTATTATTATTATTTATTTGTAACTTTTATTATTAGAATTTATTTATTAAAACTACTTTTGACTGAACCGAAGAATAAATAAAATTCATAGTGTCAGAAACAGTTAAGTTTTATTATCGCTGTAACATATAAACCGTACCACTAAAACGTTTACGACCTTTATTTAAAGAATTCAATAAACTTTAACCATTACACATTGTTTCTACTTCTCAAATTTATTGAGAAGAAATAATTTTTAAAGAATTTAAACGGGTACTATCGGAGAATAATTTCCCAATATCGTAACCATCAAACGCCTAACCTAATTTTTTTTTTATAGCGACCGTTGGTTAAATTAATTTTAAGAGCGATCCCCTGTAAAGTATTGAGCGGATTCAAAAGTTTTTTAAAATCCGTTAAGCCGCTCAAAAGAGATTTAAAAATATTATAAAGCGCAGAATTTTATTAACTTTTCACATGTGTATTGGTATGTATGTTAAAAGTTCATTATTTCTTAACTAGTTTAAATATTTATAAGTCCTTTTTGTAACTGTGTCATAAGCTAAAGTAGATTAAATTCTATTTGTACAGAAAACCATAATTTCCATAAAACATTATAAAATGATGTACGCTGTAAACGAATTCATTTGGAATGACTAGTGAAAATAGTATGGAACTAATTATAATATCCTAAGCTATCGGATTTAACCCTATATGTGAACTAGAATTTTAATTTAGCTGAAACAAGATTTTACAAGTTATACGAATGATTTTTTTTTCTATTTTACCCAATTTGGTGCAAATATTTATAGATATTTAAATTAAAATTGACTATAGATGAAAACGGCATAACATAAGCTCGTTTAAAATGTTTATTTCCTTATCGACTGCTGTAAAAAGTAGATCATGTGAAAATATTGTTATCATTATTTTTTTTTTTTTTTTTTTTTAAATTTCGGTATATACTTCTTTAGTATCGGTATATACATGAGAATCCCTGATGAACTACAATTTTTTAGTAGTTTATTATTAATTTTATATCTCTTAAGAAAATTAAAATCAATCTATCGCAAACGTAAGCAAACGTTAACATTATATCGTATTTAAGAAATAATTTCTTAAATATAACTTTAAAGAGGTCGTTTTTACACGACTGCCTAAAAAAGGCGTATAATTAATTTACGGGGTATATATGTATATTTGTTCCACCATAGCAGCTCAACAGCCAAACCAATTTAGATATATGACCCCGCGTTGGAACCCTTACGTTACCGGAAGTGTAATATGCTATGTAAATATATGTGTAGCAGCAGAAATTTTCCTGTTGAAGCACGAACTTTAATGAATTGAATTAATGAACTGTGAACTGTGATCCTCTATCACTGTGTTAGCTGGGTTCGAATTGAATGATTCGAATCGATCTAATGAATAATATTACAAAAATAATGGAATTAAATTTACATTAAATAAATTGAAAAAAAATTCTGTTTAATAATAGTGAGATTCCAATGGGGGATTGTGTGTGAGGCTAGAGTCGTGATGTGATGCAAACACCTCGTACGAGGCTACACCGATTATCACTATGAATTGATAACAATCAGGGTCCCCATAGGTCACTGTTTTGGGAGGTGCAACGAGGTGCTCTTATAATATCTCTACAAACAATCGTCCGATTTTCAAAATTCAAACGGGGTATTTGTTAGCAGGTCGAAGGCTAATTTTAGCATGCATCAGGTACATTCTCAACCTAAAAGGCGATCACGGTTATTCGGAAATGTCTTCGCAACCGATCTACCGATTTTCAAAATTCAAATGACGTGTTTACTAATATAATACAAAATCACGATGAAACCAAACCAGAACAAAAGAGCAATGTTTGTCAGTAATGTTTTTTCGGAGTCGTGTTTTTTTTTTTTTTTTAATATTCATCTTTTGTTTACTTTCGCTTTGTAAAATTACTATTTTTCCACCTCAAAATTCAGAACAGGAAAAAAGTTTCATTTTAATTTATAGATCAAATATTTATGGAGTTTTGGTCCAACGGAAGTAACATAAGTAGTGTTTTTCACTTCCCAAATTATTTAAACTTATTAGCCATCTGAACCAATTAACAAATTCGAAAGTTTACAGTTACATCCAAATGCCGAACTACTCCTATGCATATTTTTTCCTCGGTGAGATAAAGAATAATTCAATCGATTCAGGGCAGTAGTTCCAGGGAATGATTTTACAATTTGCAAATATTTTTTGTAGTCTTCAACAGACAGAAATTCATTCATCTCATCCTCTGAAGATATACCTTAACGGTGGTTCCGGAGGTTAAATAAAAAAAAAAAAAGAAAAAAAAACAGAGAGACAATCAACGACGTTACCGTCGTATTTCCCTCATTATTTTTTTCTAAGTTTATCGTTATCACTTCGTTTCAGGTTATTTTAGTCTGTCTTGCGACCTCATATAAATCGTATAACTTCCACTTTTCTTGGTTTTGATTATATTCTTTTATTTTTTTTAAAACTCCTTCGTTCCTTGATATTTATTATAATAAATTTTCCTCTTCCTCGACTTTTTTTCATTCCTAAATTTCTTCTGCCATTCTTCATAATTGAAATTGAAACTGATAACTGAAATTGATTCTTCATAATTCATAAAATTGCTACATAACTGAAAGATCTGACCGAATTTTTTTGTTTTGTTATCCTTATCGGGTTCCTCTATTCTACTCTCGCACCATCCCTAACTCCTCATTCTTTCGTCATATTTCAGATATTTTCTAAAATTTATCTTCTTTCTTTTTATTAGTTGGTGTTTCAGATTCATAAAACAACCTCAAATTAAGTTAACAATACTCAATAGTTGTTTCATCCTTAAAGACGTTCTTTTTCGTTATTAACTAACTGTAATAGAATTTTTTTTAATAAAAGTTCCTCTCCTAGTAAATTATTAATCAGTAAATTTTTTTGTGGAACCGTACCCAATTGACCCCCAGGAACCCACTCGTTTGACCCTCTGGAACTTCTTTTATTACATTTCCATCCATTTATTATTTCCGTTCGTCTTCACCTTCGTATTATAATTTCTTTCAGCCTTAACTCTCTTTCGAAATGCTCATATCCCAAATCACATAGGATTACACAATTAACACAGTAATTTTCAATATTTTTCTTCCGATTTAATCACATGTATTTTTTTATATAAGGAAAGGTTTTGTTTGTTTTTTGTTATTTTTTTTTTTTTTTTTTTTTTTTGTTAAACATCTTTTTTCACAGTTGTCCTCAGTTTTAATTTTTTTCTTTTTTTTTGTTCTTGTTGGATTCTATCTGCATAGTTGTAACTACGGACATGTTTGACAATCCATTTATAACGTTTTGTTTGTTAGTTTTTGTTATATTCTGTCGTAGGTTTTGCCCTTTTTTTATCTATGGGTTAGCACACTCACCCGCTCCTGATGTTATATAAAAAATATAATTATATTACGTGTTCGTAAAAATTTAATAAATTTTTATTTATATTACTATCATCATCTGACTCTATCTTATAATTATATAAAAATATTTTTTTATAAGGGCCTTCTATTCCGAAAGTTTTGAAGAGATGGACTGAGCGATTTTTTTTCAATCTTCGCCAGTTTTTTATTGGCTTATTAAATAAATCGCAGCATAAACTTCTCGCGTGTAATCTTTCGAGTTCGCTTCAGCTGTTTCCAGCTCCTTACAAAAAAAATTTATGAAAAATAGCTGTTTCGACCAATAACAAATAAAAAAAACGATTTTACGAAAGCTAATTAGCGTTTATAAATTTAGAACCACTAAGAAAGTGTCTTGCTTAGCGTATTTAAATTCGCGATGTTTTTTTTTTGGTACATATCCAACGCACCTCTTTGGCAACGAACGACAGTGTCATGTCGCATTCCCTTATTAAGAATATTCCTTATTCTCTCAAAAATATAGCCGGTTTTTTCTTCGTTAGAAGTGGTTTCGGAAAGATTGCATGAATATATCGACAAACCCGTCGATAGTTACAATTTTATTTTCTCGATAACATAAAACTTAACGGTTGGTAGAACGTTCCAGATGCTTCATTGTTATACATAGACATCGATGATAAGAAAAGGAACCAATAAATATCGTAAAACATTAAAGACAGAAACCCATTAGGAGACCGTGTCATCATATGATGCAAAGATCCATCTTCTTTTAGTTTCTTGGTCATCCTTTTACAGAATCGCAACACTACATTCTGATCAAAATTATATCGGCTACGAATAAATGCGATTCTATCATCTATATCTTCTCTGTAATCTATTACGTAGTTACGATTTTTATATTCGGTAACAGTCTCAAAGATAATCGTCCTTGTCTATCGTCTTATCCGGTACGGTATTAGACAAATTTACGCCGTTATGAAAATTAATTTTATGTATTTTTAAATTGAGAAAATTTATAAAAAGTAGTTTTTACACATTTTGTGAAAACTCTACAAATATATATTTCCTTTTTCAACTGAGAGTAATAATTAGATAATAAATACCTCTTACTATAATTAAACACATATTTTAAAAAGAGTAAAAGTTTCGGATTTTAATTAATTTGATATATTTCTGCTTAATGAAAAAGATTCATAAAATTAAATATTACTATTTTGTTTAATTTTTTTTTCCTGTGTTTATACTTATTACAAATTTGGGCATCGAGTAAACTGACGTGAAAAACATATGTGAAATACTGTACTTCCTAATAAAAGGTAAATTATAGGTTTGATTTGAAAATAACCGATAGATTAAATCTTTTTATTGTGGGTAAATTCATGTTTAGCGTTCTAATTATACAATCATTCGTGTATAAGAATGTATTTTTTTTCCTATTAAGTAAATGAAAACTTAATATTCAACAATCTATAAATATATAACGTTATAAGATATACTTTTTTTTATCTTTTAGTTACTTTATTAATTATGTTACTTTATTTTTCATGTATAATTATTTTTTCTTGTAAATTTAATTTCACTATCGGCTGCTATTGAACTCTAACGGAGACGTTTAACAGTACATTATTAAGCACGGCTGTTTAAAATATACTGTTCTTATTATTTACCACGACAAAATAATAAATGTAGGTAAAGCTTGTTTAAGTTAAATGTCAAATCGTGAAAGGAATTGAACCTGCGACCTCACAATTACTGGTCTAGTTCTCAAATACTTATTAAATAGTTTTTTCAACTTGTACAACGTAAAAATAACGAATGCGAAAACGTTGTTAATGTATCAAAGTGTTATGTACAGTCTACTTCCAAAATGTATTAACATCAATTTTTATGAAACAACAGATTGAAATAAAATACTAAAAAAAGTTAAATTATTTGTTGCATACACAGACGCCGTTTCTAAATTCCTTTTCTACTCCCTAAAAATGAAGTTATTGCACAAAAAAAAAAAAAAAAAAACATTTTTAACCTACTGTTAAATAATTTCAAATTATCTATATTCTTGTATATATTTTTACATTTTGATATGTAACTCAGGAACCTCTAAGCCGATCTGAATAATTTCTGTAACGATATTTTTACCGAACGTTTAGGATAATTTTAGGCGTAAATATCTCTAAGCGGCTCCACCGTCGAGTGAAAATTAAAAATTTCGTAGAAATGATCATTTTCCTTATAGAATTGTTTTAAGTCATTCACTAAATCACGTTCTATAAGAGATAGTTACATTGTTCCTGCGAGTGAAATTTTAAATATACTGGATGTTATTTTGATATTTCATTTATAAAAACTGCGTATACCGCTCTCAATACATCACCGGTTTAACAGGAGATTTTATTCTAATAAAATTTCGAAGATAGGTGAATAGCAAAATTTTTCGTTGCGAGGGTTATCTAAAAATTTTAACTTAATAGTAGTAGTTTATTTTTGAACTTTCTTTGAGGTTCGTGCGAAATCAGCTAAAGTTCGTTGTTTAATTCGTAACCATTATCCTCGATCTGTGTCCGTTTTTCTTTTGTGTAAACAAGGAAAACGGCGTAAACGTCTAACCCACTTCAATGAACTTGCTGAACAAATTCGTTTTAATCGGACATAGCAGTTTACACGATTGAAATTTTTATCGTGTATTATGTTTTCACTTATATTTACCATTGAACCTTCCTTATGATGAAATGTAGATTTTTAGTATTTGTTTATTCTGAATGGGCCTTATAAAAGTAATAATAACTGGACAAAAATATAACGCGCTTTATAGTGAATCTGAAACTGCTCATAAAATAAATCTATTAAAAACTAAAATCTCAAAAATGTCTATGATTTTTTTCACAGAAATTAGGTAGTCGGGAAACAAATTCTCTCAAATGCCTTGGAAATTCCAAACGACAAAGAAAATGCGTCATCAACTAACGGTAGGGTACCGACATCTAATCGGCTTTTAGAATTTAACATTTTTTTCAAAATTTCACGGAATCTTTTTTTATCGTATATTGCTAACATTTATCTTGCGTAATTTTTCTTTAATAGAAGATAAGGGATAAGAAAAAATCCATGATTTTTTTAACTTTTTTACTTTTTAATAAAAAAAAAAAGCATTATTCTTATTCCGCTTTATAGACGGGAATCGAACCCAGGAAGTAGTGACCGGTCCAGGTAGAGAGTATTAAGCGGTATGGATTACAATGTAAGCCAACCTTTTATTCTTAACGAGAGCTGTACATAGTTTAAGCTATATTATTTTTTAGTTGTTATTGTATAAATATAGATAGAGTAAAATTAAATAGATTTGTATAGCTTCCTTATTGTCTCTTTTTAGATCGGAAATAAACACGTTAATTAACTCCTCCTTGTAGCTTCTTTCTTTATGTTAGCAATAATGAAAAACGTTTTAATCTGTATTAAGCGGTTTTGAGATCGTAAAAAATTAATTTTTTCGACTATTTATAAATTTTTATGTTATTACTTTTTACTAATTCATTTACATATAATAATGGGCGCTTGTTTATCAATCGAAATGAGCATTTAAATATAAATAATTGCTTATTTACGATTCATGTTAACTTCTTTTTATTATTCTACTCCATTAAATTTCACATTTTTTAAATAATGCGACGTCATAAATTTATGTTTAATTTAAATGATATAATTCTTGTATTACTACAAATAATATAAAAATTAAAATTTAATGAAAAATTATTCTTTCGGTTTCTCACCAGCGCTTCAAGAAACGACAGAAATAATTTTACTAGCAACAAATTTAAAAAGAAAAATAATAACTTTGCTCGTAGAGTTTTTAACTAAATTTCATTTTTTAATTATATTTTAACGGTTTTGAATTTTGGTTTCCTCCTCTTGTTACCGTTTGGCCATCGACAGACAAGTTGTTCCCTGACCCTCTACTATTCCCAAAGAGTCAAAGATTTAACCGGTCTTTGAAGAAAAAGTAATGTAAAAAACTCTTAAATTTGCTCTTAAGGAATTAAAATGTCATACTCTTAACATTAAAATTTCGTTATGACACGTCTCTGACCCCAAACCGCTAGTCTAATTTTCACGAATCCATAACCTCATACAGAATGAAATTTTATTAAAATTTAATTTAATTTAAATCATGTAATTATCTTTTATAGAATTTGATTCCATCACAAAACTCAAAAATCTAGTACATGTAAAAAAAATAAAACAAAATCCTTGCTGTCGTTTAAAGAAAAATTTTGTAAAAATTATAAAATTAAATTACAAAAACTTTTTATGGCAAGCAAAATTTAAACTACAGAAGTTAGAGGTATCCTAACAGAAATAGACAAACATGTGACGTTTTACAAGAGTTTCGTCTTTTAGAACGATAATGTGTAGTGTCACGCGGAGGAAGAGATAAGTCTTCAATGTTTTTTCCAGAGGAACACAAAATTGTGGTTATAAAAAGGCATTTGATTTATAAAAATAAAACAAAAGACATTAAAACAGTATGTTAACATTTTTTTCAAAATATAAATAACATAAATTTCTGTTCCGATAAGAATGAGTTGAAATCAGCCAATTGGTTGTTGAAGTTTAGAATGTAGGTTAACCGTTTGAAGTAATTTCATTCATGATTTAGTTGTTTACTAATTTGAAATTATTTTTTTTTTAAAAAGTACCACTTTTAATTGACTTTTTTAAAATTTTTTCTTCGAACTGATGTCGAAGGGTTTTAAAAGTCGATCATTTTAGCACTTCAGTATTTTTCATTATTTATATTACCAGAAAAAACGAACTTACAGTCTGTTTTTAAAGAATATATATATATATATATATTTGATTTTAGTTATCCGACTTTCATACACTTACCGGTTCCAGAAAAAATTGTTGAAATATGGTTTCTAAGGACAAAATGTTGTAAAATGTTTCTTATAAAAGTTATTCAAGTTTTTGTTTGCATTAAATCCTTTTTTTATATATGGAATGCAGTCACGGCGAGAAAACTATATAAAAAAAAAAAAAACTTTAATTTCACCAAAATTACATAGAAAGAAGTTTAAAACAAATTTTTTTCTAGGATTATTCTTATCAATATTTTATTCATCATATTTTCAAAGTAGTTTCCTAAAATGAATTTTTGTTAATCGAAATTTTTTAAACGTATTTCTAAAGAATGATTTTTTGTCAGGTTAATCTATTTTAATAATTTTTTTTTTTTACGTTGATAAAACATGTAATTTCTTTAATTTAACTATACTTGTTACCGCGTAGTTTTTGCAAGATTCTAATTACAAAATCAAAACATAGAAATAAATTATAACTGCAAAACTGTAATCATCCAGTTTAAAAAATAGAAAATGAAAATAGGACGCATACATTTTCATAATGAATGTTATTACTATTATTATAACTATTTTTCTATTTAAGGAGTTCTAATGTCTAATTAAGTAGAAAGTAAATAACTAGTAGGCCTATATAACTAAAATTGTATTATTTAACAAACAAAAAACTGAATTTAACAGTTTTTTTTTT
>JAAAKQ030517689.1:6898-19219 GCA_010016005.3 Zanna intricata | reverse complement strand
ATCTGATACAGTTTCTTTAATGCATTCTTATAAGAAGTTGTTCACAGTGATTTCATTGGCCTATGAACTGTGCCCTCTCTCGCTAACCATTTGATGGTTACAGAATTAATGTATTCTCTACCAAGATCATGAACATGAACAGGAGCACCATTACATTTCATTGGTTGTTGCTAAATCTTCTACAAAAACCAGCAACATTTGTTCTAAAAAATTCAGGGAATAGGGCAAAACTTGTGGAGTTATTATTCAGCTCTTTCTTATGTAATATTATATAAGGATTGGAGTTTTTAGCACCATTTATTTACCTTAGAATGGTTAGGATATGATTGGATTGTGTATCATGTGTATTCATGTGTCTCGATGTTTATTCATAAGTTCAATATATATTTTTATCTATTTACTCCACAATCAACTGGCTGATGCCAAATTACAATTTTTTTTTATATTAGATGAATTTTGTTTATATATAAAAGCTTAAATAGATACAAAGAGATTATATAATACCTTTAATGGCAGGTGTATTTGTATTTTGCCATTATGCAGAAAATAAAAATGCTATTAGCATCTTCTAACTCACACACATGCAGGCAGGCAGGCAGACAGACAGACAATCTATAAAATTACAAAAAATACACATGCACCCAAGGTAGTAGTGCTACACTCTTACTCATATTCTAAAATGAAAAATACATAAAATTTTATTTCACTAATAACTTTTGATCTTTTTGTCATATTTTGTTATTGTTATTATTCAGTTATTATTTGTTATAATTTTTTTACAATCAGAGGTTAATAATTATTAATAAATCGATATATTTAAATTAAAAGGAAATGAAGTCGGATTCAAACTGATATGACTTCCCCTTGCAAGATCCAAATATTTCATTAATTAAAATTTTATTTGGCTATAACTCTGGAACCAATGAAAATAAGTACCACTTATTATATATTGTTGAAAATCTCTCAATGAGGACTTATTACTGCAGTTAAGAAAAAGTCCAGAATCCAAACATTTTGGATTTTGGACTTTTTCTTTTTAGACATTTTGTTCAAGTAGACAGTTTTGTTTCAAGTCAATTCAATCAAAAGTGGAGGTACACAACTAGATCTTACTACAGTCCTAAATCCAAAATTTCAACTTTATACTTACTTACTAACCAACGGCAGCCCCTGGCTATGGAACCATTCTGCGACACGCTGACCAATAAAGACAGGCTTTTGTGAACTCCAAGCCCTTATCCAACTGTGTGTAGTACAGGGTGTGAATTAATCAGATGATCAGCATCCTCTATTCTGCAACCACACAGCAGATACTTAGGAGATGGCAGCACATGGATGCAGTGAAGGTGATAAGCAAGATAGTCATGGCTATTTTTTTATTGAGAAGGGAGCTACGCTGACCGCATGCAGCCGGCCGGGGTTGGTAGGACTGTCAGTGACCGAAGTCTCCCATCTCCTCCCAGCAGCCATTTCAGAGAGGTGCTGTTTGTTCCATTTGTCGACCGCCACATCAACCAGTGCCCTGGATAAATGCAAGGACGTGAGGTAACTAGGTTGGGGTTGTGCTGTTCCTAACTTGGCTAGTTTATCGGCCTCCTCATTTCCACATATGTTTGACATGACTGGGTATCCACTGAAACATCAGTATCCACCCACGATTTCCCTGGCTTTCCAGTCTTCCTCTACACTCAATCGTCATCTAATAGCCCATTTGGTTGTTACACAATAGATTATGTATAGCGGCTTGGGAATTAACCAAAACACTTACCTTCAAAGGAAAAACTAGCTTTTACAGTTGGGCTGCAGCAGCGTGCACTGCTTCAACTTTGCATTCATAATTGCTGAGGGGACATCAATGGCTATATGTTCCTGAAAATGAATGGCAATATTACCCAGCCCCTGTTTCTCACCGTCTGGAATTGAAGATCCGTCAGTGTCGACGTGAATCCACTCGTCCTCCGGAAATTCCTTGTGGATGGTTTGTAGGGCTAGCTGCTTCAATTCATGTTGCATGGGGGCGTGTCTTGGCGTTAAAAGTTTCTTAAGTTTGTAGCAAGCTCGAGGTAAATGGTTGAAGAAGTTCTGGCTCATACACAGGGGTGTAGTGTCCATGGGTGGAATATCATATTTCCTTATATGTTTTTCATATGCAGTGAGTGGAACCTTCTATGTCCTCAGCTTTTTTTTTCTTTTTTTCCCTCCAGAACCACCATTAAGGTATATCTTCAGAGGATGAGATGAATGAATTGTAGCATGTGTGAAAAATGCCATGCCTGACCGTGATTTGAACCAGGTCTTCCGGATGAAAGGCCGAGACGCTACCACTCATGCCACAGAGGCCGGCTAAGTAGCTTGCTGGTAGTTGATCCATTGATGCTTATAGACTCGCCTATAATGCTCCCAGAATCTCAATGCTACCCTTTCTTGGTTTGACTGTAGGGGCTCAGTCCTAGTTGGTGCCTCCATGGCTTCAATAGGTGTGGACCTGTGATTACCCTTAAGGTTGTATTTTCAACGAGGTCAAGATTGCTGAGTGTGCTGGCACTGGCTGTTACTATCACTTCGCTCCTGTATACTTACACAGGTCTTATGTATGACTTGTCGGCAGTCTTGAGAACATCCTTATTTGCACCCCATTCTGTGTGCTCTTATTAGGCAGGTTCTTTTTAACGCCCTTTTCACTCAGTAGTCCGCAAGGAGCTTTCACATTAAACATCTGTCTAGTTGAACCTGTAAATATTTGGATACATTTCTTTCCTTCAGCGTTATTCCATTATACTGGAGGTGGATTTGTGGTATTTTTGTTGAAGAGAAAAGCTGAAAGGCGGTTTTTAATTCATTCACTCTCATTGCATTTTGCCTCATCCATTGTTCTAGTTTTATCAGAGTCTCATTTAAACAGACCTTGAATGAAGAGATGGATGCACTGGTTTCCCAGAAAAGTAGGTCGTCTGCATAAAGGAGTGCCTGGAAGCCAGGCATGCTTCTTACCAAATCCTGTACAGGATTTGGATCTAGCAGTTGTCTCGTCTTTTCTTCAGATAGGATAACATGGAGTTGCAAAAATTTTGAAGTTTTCACTTGTCCACGGGGTACGCAATGTTGTGCACAATCCAGTAAGGCTTTATTAATTGTCTATAATTTTTTCAAGGAATTTTTTTTCAGCAAGAATTAAATCTACACACATTAGAAACTTATCCTAGTCAGTCTTTTTGAAATTCCAACGCGTACCCGGGCAGTTATTGTAAGGTGTCTTGTCTGTAAGTGAAGTGACAAAAATGGCTTTGGCTGCATCCACCAGCATCATCGAAAAGATTAACTTTTGTTTTACCAGAAATATGAGGGTGGGTGACAACCAGATTCGGCCTTGATATTTGACCAAAAAATGACAAGAAAGTTGGGACATATCCAAAACCACTAATTGGTTACTATCAATCATTTCCTTCAGAGTCCTCCCAGACACTGTGAGTCTTGGATAGTGTCCCATCTTAGTAAAGGATTGTTGAAATCTCCATTGAGAATACTGTTAGTCTGGATTGATGTTCCAACCACTTCAAAAGAGGGAATGTTACCAGGAGGATTGTACAGACCAATCACACTAAAATGTTGTCCATTTTTGCACACCTCAACCTTAATGGCTTTGAGCTTCTCCCATTTCATTTCATGTAACACTCTGAGATTTGTTGTTACATTTTTTTAACTCCATTGAATATACCAGAAGAGATTTGTTGGATCTTTTCATAGCTGTGATGGCATAACCATTTATGTGATAAAACTCAGCAGTCTCTGTGGCCACTCCTGCTTCAACGATAAAGAATAAATCCACATTTGAATGGTAGACGTTTCATCTGAATTTAAGAAATTTAGTGCTTTTAAGGACTCCTGTGTTCCAGTAAAGGATACGAAGACTAATGTTAGAGCTCCTGAAAGAGCTGTTTTGTGGATGGTTCTTTGAAGCCATCTTGAATGGCATGTTAAATGCCTGCATGTCTGCATGTTAAAAGGCGAGCCATGTATTGATCGTTTAGATTAGCTAGAGGGCACGATAAGGTGACCAATTTTGTTGAAATGGGGGCATTTCAACATTCTACGACTAATAGTTTTTGAGTTATGTGAAATACATACATTCTCATGTGCAGATGTCATGCACATTGATAAAAGAAGTATATTATTTGTTCTAAAAAAAAATAATCTAGAAATATATATTTAACATAATTTTTAAAATGGGTCATTAATTACTTTCTTTTTTACTTCTTTGTACAAATACAAATAAGTATTGTAATTGCAAAAAAAATTTTGATTTTCATATTTCAATGAAATATCCATTTCCTCAATCCATTTTGACTAGTTTCAAAACTAGTGAAAGTGTACTAGTGACAATGTACGTAATGTAGCTAGTGACATAAATATGTACTCATAAATGATTAGCCATGGAATGTTGAAAATGTTGGATTTAGTACTGTTGTAACACCTAGTTGTGCACCCCCCCCCCCCTTTTGAATGTTTTCTTAACTGCAGTAATAAGCCACTCATTAAGAGCTTTTCAATGATATATCGATAAGTGATATTTATTTTCATTGGTTCCAGACTTATAGCCAAAGAAAATTTAAATTAATTGTGTAAGATTTGGATCTTACAAGGGTACACATCGGTTCGAATCAAACTTCATCCCTTTCTTCTTTTTTTTTTTTAAATTTAAAAGGCGTATAAGAAAGTCATGTGGTTTACACATCATTTTGTTTAATATTTTCATTTATTGATTTATAGCTGAACTAATAAAACATTATTTTAGAAAAGGAGATTTTTTTTATTACAAAATTTATATCATGGGTAAATTATTTGGCTATTATTTAAGATTTTCGTACCCTTTTGGATCATGGCTAATAATTACTAGTTTTAAAATTAATGTAAGACAGGTTATGCCTCATTTATGATTAGTAATAATTAATAGCACTTCAAGATAAAGTGTAATGTTGTATGATGATTTATTATCTAATAAATAATGATATCAACAGTTTAATAAATTAAATTTGGTTATAGTTTATTGTAAATCATTTTTATTTAATTCCACATACACTCTAGTTAATTTATTTATCATGTTTGCTGCTTACTTATTATTTTTACAGTGAATAGATTTGTTGTTACTTGTCAATAATTAATATTAATTATTGTAAAGTAATAATTTTTTTTTTCATTTATAGCTTTTTATTTCTTTCTTTTTTTATGTGAAAATATCTTTCTCTACACTTTTATTGCTATTTTTAATGGTCTGTTTTATATTTATTGACATACTTTCCTTCAAGCGTCATAGAGTGATAAGCACGTATGAAATAAGTTTAACAAATTTAACCTGTGAGAAAGGTATAGTTTTACTTAATAATAACTTTAATTTTGATAATTTTATAACACTGACTGATATTTTATAATCGACTGATAAAAATAAAAACAGTAAAGCTTTCTTGAGATGGAGCTTGAATGTTTTTTTTCTTATTTGGTCTTGGCTTGTACAATGTATCTTAAAAAAGCTTGTTTATGGAATTTGTCTTTAGCCCTAATATTTGAAAGTGAAAAACATCATCCTTATCAAGTAAATAACATTTGTTCTACTTAGCTACATAATTTATCTTAGTTCCATTTTATTCTGTTTAAAAAAGAAAAAAAATTGAAAAAAAAATGTATAAAATTGCAGAAAGTTGCTACACAATTTTATTTTATATTTTTTCACTTTTTGAAAAATTTACTGTTATACACTATTATAAACTAAAGGAGTGCAGATTTAGCAGTTTCAAAAAACCAGTCTCTTACTTTATTTGTTTTAGTTGTTTTTACCAATACACATACATCTATTTTGAAGAATTTTTACTGAATTGCTAGTCCACAGTTTGAATTCCTTTGTTGAAAGAATCAGATTTTATGCTTTATCACTTGAAATTTTTGGTAAATTGAATCTTGAACAATAAAATTATAAAAATTACTGTTTCAGCAAACAGGACTGCATAATCCCTATTTAATTTTTTTTTTAATTTTTCAGTTTTAAATATAAATTTCATTTACTTTGTTTTTGACAATTTAACTAAATTACTTAAATTCATCCTAATGATGAGGTTTAAGCTTTTAATATTATAATATGCTATCCAATTTGGAAGTATCCCATTTTAATTCAACAAACTTTCAAAAATCAAAAATTTTGTTGAAACACTATTTTTGATTTTGATGATATTTGGTATTTGATAACTGCCCACCTTGTAGTGGCAAAAAAATATGTTTTTGTATTATTAAAAATATGTTTTCTAGAGTAATAGACTATTTTCTAAATTTCCAATAGTTAAAAAAAAATAGCCGTTTCTGTTTCTTTTTCCATGAGCTGTAGCATTCTTATTTTATATCATACAGGTCAAAAAGCGCTTTTTGGAAAGAGTAATGATGGAACAACACCTTAGTGTACTGTTGCGTACAGTCCAATTTTTTTTTTTTTTTTTTTTTTTTGTAAGTACTACCAGTAACTAAGAGCTAAAAGATAAAAAAAACAGGCCTGTTACCTTAAGCCTTTCATTATTTATTTTTGGGCCCAAAATTTGAAAAACCAACAATTTGTAAATGTAACTTCAGTAAACATTACAAGATTTGGTTATGTCACAAAATGAATTTTGAGGACATTAAGATGAAGTTCCATTTTTAGTTCCACTCAAGGACACAAAATGAAACTGAAAATGATTGCCCTCGGTGGGTAAAAATCTTGTTTGATTACAGACAAATATATTTCAATTGTTATATCACTGTGTTTTGTATACTTAAAGAAGTAGAACAATTAAAAGAAAATTTTTTGAATATTGTAATGTTTCAGTTTTTGCTCAAGTGACAAATGGACTTTTGTAGGCTTATAACCAGGAAGCATTGTACTTGAATTTATTAAAAACATGTTAATCTTTCATCACGAAAATCAAGGCATTTTATCTATGGCATTTTTCATACGCTACAAAAAATCTATTCCATATTCCCATGCATAAGCTTCAAGCTTATGGGGTGAATTAATCATCAAATTAAAAAAAAACTTAGGTAGAACATTATAAATGTTATATTTTTTTTTTATTAAAGTGTCCTCAAGGATTGTAATGCCTTTTGTTGCATGGAGAACACAAACCTTTTGACAGTATTAATTTTTTTTAAATGGCCGCTAAAAACAGGAGTTTTCTTTTAATGTGTGATTTAATTATTACTTTTTTCTTTTCTTTTTTAATTGAGGGTATTAAGAGTGCCTCTGGAGCACGCATGCCATTAAGTTTTCTAACTCTGAACTCGGACCAATATTTCTCACCCTTAAACTTTTCATACAGCTGTGTAACACATATTCATATCTTCCCAAAATTACTTTATTGGCATTGGTTAGCAAGAATGCTTTTAAACAGTAAGGAATTTTTCAAACTAGTACTTTAATTCTTAAGATAACACCAGAAATATGTACAAACAGTTAAATTGTACGTATAATTCTACTGATTTTTAGTTAAGTACTATGTAAACTTATTGGAGAGCAAACATTTGGCCATTTTCATTGATATATTGCTTAGATTAGATTTAAACAAAGTTAGTTTTTTTAATATTTAACTACATTTTTTAAGAGTTTTTTTTTTGTTTTTTTAAACTGCAAGTGTATAGTTGAATTTGAAAATTTACAATAAACATTGTACTATTTTATTAAGATTCCTATATTTGTCCTGGGTAAATTATCTAAATCTCAAAAGGCTTGTAGATTATTTATCAATTAAATATCTGCTTTCCTTTCCTTGTTCTTGATCCATTCATATCTCGTAGAATCCATGGTAATGGGATTAACTACCACATTGATTTTGCCTGTAAGATCAAGAAGGCAGTAAGCAGCTTTGAAGCTGTTTTCTCATAACTTAGGGAGTATTTAATAAAGACTTTGTATAGTAGCTGAAGTACCTGCTGAATATAGTTGGATCTATTATTCGATTGTATTAATTTAGATTTAGAACAACTGTATTTTTATTAAAAATTAATTTTTTTAGTTAGCCGTTTAGTAGCGTCATAAGTTATCCTTCAGTGGGATCTGGTTTATAATGGAGTATGGTTTTAGAAGTATTAAATACATTTTACATGTCATAAAATTCTGGGCAGGAATTTTCAGTAATGGAGGCTTAGTCGAATTCTTGGATGGCTCTTTAACATACTGAGAAGCAATTTTCAATTTATATTTTGAGTATATCAATCCAAAATCATTGTCTAGTAATGCTGTACTCACCTTTTTTCAGCACTATGTTTGGATTAAAGATACTCTAAGCTTCTGAAAAATTGTATACAGGGTAGACATACACTGCCTGAAAGAACTTTGAAGCATCCCATTGGATGGTTACATTTGCCACGTTTCATAGTTCCTATGTGGATAGTTGTCCATTTTTCTTATTTCCATTTTCCATTGTCCTTAACCCTTTATTCTACAAGGTGTTCTTTAGATTTTAGCTGGATGGCCTTAGTCCATGTTTAAAATAAATCTATATAATTACTGAATTTTTAATCATTTTGTGTTTTGGTGGGGGCCAGCTTTGATTAATCTCTTTCACAGCTTTGAACACTATTTCTTAACTAATAGCTGTAAAAAAAAAAAAAAACAAAAAAAAAAATCCAAATTAATTTTCTGCTAAGTAAAATTTTTGTATAAGTTAAAAATTATCATAATCATTACAGTTGTAGGCAACCTGACATGACTCACAAGTTACTCCCAAAAGACATAGCGAGTAACTAACAACCTGTGATTACTAGAAAAAGTGAAGAGTGAAATAGTTACCATGTTGCCTTCTTTACATTGCAGATGTTTTATCAGTATGCATATAGTGTCAGTACGTATTGATACAATTTCAGTGTATGTTGTATGTACGATCATACAGTATCATGCATATTAGTGTAAGTACATTTATACCAAATGTATTTGTATATCAGTACTCTAAGCCCATCAAAGTGTGATATTAGCACTGAATATGAATCTTCATTCTTTACAAAAATAACTTTAATTAGTATCTTCTGTACTTCAGGTGTTGTAAGTCTGTTACAACCATAAAGACTGGGTGAGGTAGCTTACAGCAACCAAATTAATTTTAATAACATGGGCAAGATGGTCAGATATCCCAATTTCTATGATAGATTTTAATTGTCCTTTCTCACCATTGACCTCTTTTCCTTATTCGTAATCCCTTCTCCAATATTAGTTCTGTAGGCACTTATCTGACTCGCTTAGTTCTCCATGTTTTGGATGCCAGAACAAGCACAATCTTTGTTGCTAGTTTAGAGGGCTAGCTGTAAACTGACTTGGGGGTCTTTTTTTTTATATGGTGGCTACAAAAAAACGCTTTGTACCCATCAGGTAAAGCTACATTTCTAATCTCCCCCATCCAAAAAAAAAAAATACAGACCCCCCCTCCATCTGAAGTCTGGATAATGAAAGATGTAATCTTTTAATTAAATGTAAAAAAAGAAAAAGCTATGATTTATACCACATTAAAGCCTATTTTATAATACATTACATTAATTAGAACTCATTTTAACAGCAAGAGTTTTTGTATATTCAATTTCCAAGCTCTGTAATTTAGAAAAACCTGTTCTCCAAAATTTTAAGTTAACATATGTGAAAATACAAATTCTTTTCTTTCCCTTTTTAATCATCAAACTTTACTGATCTCTTCAATAAGCATCTTCAAAAATAAATTCCTTATTGTAGGAGTATAATCACACAGTTGTTTATATAAATCGTAACAATTGTACTTTTTATTTTCTGTAATAATATTCTACAATCCTGAACGTAAACAGTTTGCCTTTTAAAAGAAAAATGGTAATAAGTTTTGTAAAAATAAAAATCCCATTATATTTCTTGTTAAAATAAGAATTATTTTATTTACTGAAGAGAGAAAGATGTTATTAAAAAAAGTATATGTATGTGAGATTTTTTAATACTATATTTATCAGTATTTACAATTTTATCAAAAATTAATGTCAATGACCTGCTGGCCTTTTTTTATTTTAATGCACAAGTTTTAATTTCTGTGAATGATAATGCTGATTGAATTATCTACTAACATCATATTAATAAATGTTTCCATCAATAAATAGTTCATTATGTAATTGTAATTCTGATTTCTGTTTATAAATATTTTGTGTTCTCTTTTACTATCTTTTTAATTTAATAAAAATATTTGCTACTTTTCACATTTTAACATTCATTTAAGAATTGCTAGGACAGACTGGGCAAAGCAGTTTAAGCTCCCAGAGAAATTCTAATAAAAAAAAAAAGAGAAAGTGAGGGGAGTGTACAGTTAGCCCTCAAAGGGACTCCACATTGAACCTCCAGATCAGGATAGTTTACCATCTTAGCAAGGATACAAAGGTAAGTAAATATGTTTTGATGAAATGCAATTATATGATTATAGATATACATAAGATCAGTCATTATTTTAATTTTACTCTATATGTTTAGAACCTCATCAGATATGTCACAGAAAAACAGTCATATTATATTGGTGACGGGTGGAGCAGGATTTGTTGGCAGTCATGCTGCATTGGTTTTATTAGAGGAAGGCTACTCTGTAATTGTAGTTGATAATTTAGTCAATGCTTATAAAGGTGAGGGTTTAATATCTTTCTTCTAACTGTCTTTATGTTCAATATGATTGACTACTCTCATGTATACAGTATATATATATATATATATATATATATAGTGTTAATTGTGTCTATCCTATTTTCTTAACCATTCATCACACATTACAACTTAACCATAAGCTTCTCTAATCTGCTTATTTTACATTTCTTATCGAAAGTGGATAAAAGATTATATTCACAATCAGTGAGCCCTTCAGTTGTCTTGAACTTGTAAAATTAAAAATAAACCTTAATCAAACGCATTAACTTCAACACTCATGCTTACACAAACACCAATTTACATATTCCCAAATATGCCTCTTATTTAAACAAAAAAGTAAATCACACTGATTAATTAATTGAGGTATGTAATGATATATACACACCTGAAATTATCACTGCTGGGAGACATTCTGAGTATGTAAGAAAAAAATTAAAATTGGATCCATATCTTTGGAAAGGTTCAAAGTTACATTGAAAAATAATTGTAATTATTGTATATTCAGAATTGTGAGTATTTCGTTAATATTAAACTTTCCACAATTTATACCACTAAGCATTATCAGGCTTGCTCAAAGTTCATATATTTGGCTATTTGGTTACAAAAGCCTAAAAGTGAAGCCAGGTCAGACAGATATTATCTTCATAATATTTTGTATGATGTGCTGAAATTTTACCTTATGTTTAATAATAAGGAAAATTTTTCCTTATTTATTTTTTCACTGTCTGATGTCTTTCTGATCTCTCTGTATCTCAGTGAAAATATATGGAACTCACCTCACCAACACTTTGCTGCATCCAAGATTGTTTGACAACATTGTATGCACACTCCCAACACTTATGCCCACCTCTGATTCAATGAGTGTGGCGGTCATCTTCCACAAGGTCACGAACTATCAGAATGTTGTTATCATTGATGCTGATCTGTAAATTACTTTCATTCCCCACTGTATTTTAACCCAGAAAAACATTTGAGTTTTTGATAGGGTAGCATCTCCAAACTGTACCTGGAGTTGAGTCAAAATTTCAGAGGATTTGACAGTTTCATTGGCTAGAAATCTAATTATAGTTCATTGCACAAACATGATGGTATCTCCTGCTCTGAAATTCTGCGAGTTGAGGTGGGAACATGATCTACGAGTATGGCTGGATGGTTGTGTCCCCTCCACTCATATCCAACTAACTACTTGTAGCAATTCATCACATTCACTGCAGTTCCAATTCATACTTGATTGACCCTCATAAAACTAATTTTTGTGCGAAGAGGTGTTTTCTTATGATGAGTCAGGATGACCATCAGCAAGCAGAATAAATGAAAACATTGTAAAAGTTCTTCAAATTATATATGAAGATCACCTGGCCGATAGAAATATAGCAGATAAATTGAACACTGTTAGGAAAACTTATAATGAGTAAGGTATGTACAGAATGGTACCAAAATAACTCACTGATAAGGAGAAACAAAGCAAGTTAACATTTGCTGAGATCTCTTTGAGAATCAAGATGACACTCTGAACCATGCCATAATTGATGATCAGTCAAATGTCTACCTGTATAACCCAACAGGTTGTACAGGTAGACATTTGACTACAGGTAAATGTCTACCTATATTAAGCAACGCATCTACTCAGACATCATTGTCTGTGAGAGTTTTTACCTAAAAAAAAAAAAAAA
>JAAAKQ030517678.1:8493-19219 GCA_010016005.3 Zanna intricata | reverse complement strand
AATCATTGAACTTGTCAACATAATGGAAAAACAATAAATTTTACCATAAATATGGTGAATCAAGATGAAATGACATGAATAAAAAATAAAAAACATAGCTATATGAATAATAACCATCCTATGCCAGGTTACTTCACTCAGTCATAAAATCATATACTGCTGTATACTGTCATGCCAAGCCTACAGACATGGCAATTACCTATAAAATTTTACATTTAACTTTAAATGTAAAAGAGATCATACAGACATTGTTGCACAGTTTAAGTAGGAAGATTTGGTCATCACTTGCATATTAGAGATCTTGAACCAAATTATTACAATTGACTTTATAACTTAAATACATCTGAAAAAGAAATTTCATGACAATAAGATTCAATTTGTGATGATTTATTGGAAAACAGGTGAATTTTTTGTTTTTTGGTTTTGGAGTCAAGAAACTCATACCTAGGCAAGCAAAATGCATTAAATCTCATATAGCGAAAAATAAATAATGATAATTCTAAAAAATTATAACTCAATCCCAAAATAAAATTACTTTAAAAATATTATCTGATCTTTAAATCTTTATTAAATACTTTCATCTTCTAAATACAACTAATAAAATGTCAGTGTTTAACTACTACACTGTCTTCACCTATTTTAATAATTGCTTTAATACACCTTCATCTAAAAAAATATTAATTTAAATGAAAACTAATGCAACTCAAAGTAACTATGAAAAAAATATGTAGTAGACTGTTTAATAAAATTGTAGCATACTGCTTCACAATTTCGACATTACTTCTATATCATCAAAATTACCTTATTTTATTAAAAAAGATTACTTCCTTCAAAATTTGTTAAATAGAATAAATGTGTATGTAAGAATTATTATATTTGAAATAAATGAACTACAATAATAACAAATTGTGACAACAGAACTACTCATTCAATACATAAAAAAATATATAACAAAAAATACATAAAATTTAGCACATTACCATCTCAATCCATAAAATAACAATACTGAAAATGTAAGAAAAAGTGTAACAATTAAATAAATATCTAAATCAACTACAACAATCAATCGTGCTTCTAATAAACTAATAATAATAATACTACTTACAACACAAACTACATCTAAAATAATAGAGATAATATAAGAAAACTAAATTATAAAAAAAATTGTAATAAAAAACAATAAAATATTGTTTTTCTTAAAAGATTTTCTTAGAATTATTAACAAAAGATAATTATAATAAAATTTTCAAGCGCCTATAAACATGTCTTTCAAACGTTTACCTATTAAGTAAAGAAAAAATTAATAGAGATAACCCATGAAGGAATGTCACATGGTAAAGCAGGTTGTTTGAACTGTTTTAAAATGAGTACAAAATATTAATATTAGTTAGATGTAAAAGATTCTAAAAATATTCACATGTAAAATTAATTCACACTAATTGAAAAAAAAAAACTATTACCAAATAAAAAAAAAGTATGTGTTTTCTAATTATTTATTACTGACCAATTAAAACAGCCATCACATATGATGTACTGAATCATAATACTGGGATAAAGTACCAGTTTTGTAGAGATGATAAAAAAGGTGAAAGGGATACCACAGGATTTGAACAAAATTTAGATTAATGATTTTAATATAAAAAAATTATCTAATAGAAAGAGAAAAAAAATTGTGAGTTGAAGAAGTATACTCCAGCATGATGGAACTCTAAAGTAAATAACCACTAAAACGAACTGACAAGTAATGAGTTATGGATTAGCAAGCAGGCACAAAATTTGCTATCGCATTTTTATAAACAAACAAAATAGACGTTTGATTTACACCTTTTTTAAAATGACTATTAAAAAAAATTAAATCAAAAAATAATATAAATTTAAATTACAAATTTAAAAAAAAAAAATTGTTCTTCAACTAGAAATGGAGAGAGGAAAGAACAAAACTTAATTAAAAAAGAAGTTTTTTATTTCTTAGGCAATAAAATTGATGTTTTTCCATTGAAAAAAGTAGAGTAGGTTTTAAAAAGGATAGTTTCACCATCAGGTGCAATTTTTTATTTATTTTGAAAAAAAAATGTTGGTTGTCAGTAAGTACCCCGTACAAACTGATCTCTGTGGTGGAATGGTAGTATCTTGTTCTTTCAGCCGAAGGTTCCAGCTTCTGGTCAGGCATGGTATTTTTCATACATTGCAAAATCCCATTTCCATATACCATGCTTCATAGCCATATACCATACCATATACCAAGCTTCAAGTTTATGAGACAATATCATCAAGCAAAAGAAAAAAATTTCCAGTTGGTGGTTTTTTCTTCAGGAATAGGTTCAAAACCAACTAGAGGTGAATTAATTTTAATATGTTCTAAGAAAAAAACTGATATGAAACAGTACAGCTACCTAAACCCAATTTAAGTTTTTAACTGGATATTTTAGGCTGGTTTGGAGTCACTTTATGGCGAGAATAAAAACTTTGGAAAATGGGTGGAAATAAGATGTGCATGTTGAAGAATTTTTTTTTTTTTAAGAGAATAAACATAATTATGTTTCAAAGTGGAAAAGAATGTTCCATTTTTTTTTCAAGGAAAAGTTATTTCTGCTACAACATATATAAGTATTTCAGCCTATAAACACAGAATTTCTGTTTAGTAATGTGGTGTTCCCATTCTACAGTAAAGAAACTCATCTCAATAGGGTAGTGCAGATCTGTTTCTATTTCTAAAAAACGTCCTTTAAGCTATCCACTGTAGAATTTTTCAATAGTAGATCATCCTTTCTCACCATCCACTCTTTTTCTTTATTCCTAACCCTATTTTTCCATTTCCGGTTCTTCAATTGTGTACGAAACCCTGCTAGATCCATGTTAAGAAGCAGGAACCAGTAAGCCAGCACATTTTCAGTATGAACTTTGGAGTGGTAGCTGCCTCTGAACTTGTCTGAGGATCTTTTTTCTGTTCTGAGAATCCTGTTAGGATGACTAAAGTAATTATTTGGTAAGTCCCTACTAAAATATAAATACTGACTTATATTCAGTACATACTACATCTCTTTAATGTTGTAAGTTTGACAATTTTTTTTCATCTAAGAGCACATATCTAAATTAAATCAATATAAAATCCTCAAACAAGCTCAAAACCCTAAGCATTCCCCATCAAAAGAAAAAACTGAATTCTATACAATATTTAGATACTTTGATCAAAATTAGTACAAAAATAAACTAAATGCAAACGTATGTATTTAAATAATTCTGAGATTGAAATAAACTGATTTTTCGAGTCATATTATATTTTAATAATATTTTTTTTTTATTTTAAAATAAATTATATTACTTTTAATTAGAATAAAATAATGGGTTTACACAGCCCAAAATCTGCAACCCATCAAACATAATAAAATAAAATTCAACTCATTATGTTTGATATTATCCTACATTGAGAAATAAAAATTCATGGGAATTATTGAGTTATAATGTATGACTACAAATAAACTTCTTTGAACATTTCTTGTGTAATTTTCTTTATCAACATTCACTAACACGTTCATCACTGTCTGGTGCATATACAGTGCCATTTTGTAATAAGAAGTCTATGGAATGTGATACAGTATACTGCAATAAAAAAACAAGTCTGTGGGAAATTCATTTGAAAATGGTAAACCTGAAGAAACCTTTACTCATTTCTCTTTATTTGTATTCACTAACATTCTATTTTCTAATTTACATCCTGATCTTGTATACTTAAAAAAATATATCACCAGCAGGTGATTTAACGGAAAAAAAAAATAGAAACATAAAACCTATAAACAGTATTAAAACAAAAATTAAATTAGTAAGAAAAAAGAATTTACTAATATAAAAACATTTCTGGATAAATAATAAATGTAATGGATCTAAACTATTTCTATACAGAAAGTAGATTTAAATAATTTACATTCAACCTCATCCATTTCATTCTCAGAAAACTTGGAATGAAATTCAAATTAGTGATAAAATTCAAATTTTATCACTAACAGTTTTATAAGTCAAACTTAGGCATAATTTATGTTCTTTTGTGGCCTCCAATTCATAATAAAACCATGCTTTTTAAAAAAAAATAGTTATGAAAAATTATAAAATCCATTAATCACTTGTGATTAGTTAAAAAATGTATTGAAATGGATGTAATTTAGTATGAATTAAGAAAAAAAAAGTCTGGTTTCCTGGATTTTTATTTAATGTACAACAGTGATGAATGTGTTAAAAATCAATATTTGAGTAGCAAGAAAAATTGTTAACTCGTGACACTGATTAGAGATCAAAAAATTTATAATAATGGTTATACATTTTTTGAAACGGTTAATTACCTGATTAAAATTAATGTTGATGAAGATGTGACATACAGTGAGAGATATAACGTTTGATAAATATATAGAAGGTTTCCCATATGACCACTTCAACAACAATGAAAATTACAGTACACTCAAACACCAGTCCTGCCATCTGTCATGTCATCTGTGGAATTGACATGTCATCTACATGCTTGTATAATTACTATTAATAACCATTCAATTCATTATTAAGAATTCTTTAAATACAAAAAATGTCGAAAATTACAAGTTTACAGCTATATTTAAATTATTATTATTATGATTTCATTCCATTATTAAATGACTGACTAATTTAATGACTAAATTAAATAACGGTGTTTTGATGACTTAGTTTGAGAGACAATGCAGGCTCTTAAACTTATTCCATTGAACATTTTTGTTTAATATTATAGTAAAGTATAAGATAATTCAGCCTATATTAACATTAAAGTTGGTAATATGTTAAATATAAATCTCTTTTTTTTTGGAATGTACCCATCTTAAAACCTAATCAAGCTTGACATTTTTAACATTTACAGATTTCATAAAATATAATTCTACTTTTACTTTGCTCTAAGGCTTCATGATGTAAATAAATCATTAAAAAAAGATTCTTATAAAACCCTTTTTGAAATAAATATTATTTTATAAAAGTAAACTGAATTATGATAAATAAAAAGTACAACTGATGAAAATTTCTTGAAATTTAACTATGTGATTTGTTTATGTAATTTTAAATTATCTGAGAAAAGAAGTATTTAGGATTTAATTAAAAGACCGGATTTTTTTTTTCCATGAAAGTGGAATCTAATAAGTTTTGTATAATTTATAATTTTACTCTAATAAACATTCACTGAATGTAGAATAAAATCAAAACTTTTTAAGTTCTTTTTTTTTTTTTGAGAGAAATTATATTTTGGAAGTGATTACTGTTAGAACTATAAATTTATTGTAGTAAAGAATAAAAGTTTTTTCAACAAAGCACATAAAATTTGAATAAAATTAGTTCAGCAGCTTTCAGAGATGCTCTAATAGTATAGAAGAACAAGAAACGAATTCTCACAAAAAAAAAAAAAAAAAAAAAAAAAAACAAGCAACAAAATCTAGGATCTTCAAACAATACAGTAGTTAATATAATACAAGTAAAACATTTATAAGGATTATTCTAAAGAAGTTAAAACAAACTATTAAAACAATTTCAATTCACTGAAACAGTATCAAAAAACATTAAAATTTATTTAATATTAATTAATTTACTTTCAAAATAATGGAAAATTTTCTTCCAAAGGGCATTTTGAAGATAAGTAACAGCATAGTTCTCAGAGATAACAGTAGAGTTAATTGCAATCATCTTAAAAAGGTTAGAAACCCTTTAATCACAAACTGAGTAACATAATATTTTATCAATGTTTCTTTATACGCTTAATATACTGTTTCTGTCAAAGTTTTGTTCATAAATTTTATGTTATTCAAGAGTGTTGAGATCTGGTTATTCTGGTATTCTATACGATCTACATTTTACTTTGAAAGTAACACAGTAATTATTAAACATTTTGACATTGTTACGTATTACATATTTTCACGCCATTATATAAGTGGCACCATTGTGTATTTTCTATCACTTGCATTTTATGTAAAAATGTTGTCTACAAGTATGGACAGATAGTCATGTACTGAGCTGCTGACAACCATGCTGTTTTAAAGTAATGATTTGTTCACTGTAGCTGTCAGCTGTTAAATATGAGTATATTAGACAGTGTAACAGTAACTGTTTAGTAACTCTACTAAAGAAGGTACTGCTTATTAGTTCTTTAAGGTTCTCAGAAAAAAAATGTTCTTGTATTTTGAGAGTGAGTTTTAATATTCTTTAATTCAATTAATTAAAAAGTTTTTGTTTTGTGATAGTAACACAAAAGGTCCAATTTGATTTTACACAAGATCTGATCTCAGATCATTCTAAATTGCTTAAAACTTAAAACAGTAACATATTTATTGGTTTATATAGCTTCTACAAAGAAATTATCATTGCATATAAAAAAATAATCAAATTATTGGTTTATATCAACTCTAATCCAGGAAGAACAAAACTAGCCTGAGGTGTGCAGAACAACTATGAAAGAGAAGGAAATGTTGAAAAAGAGATTGATAAATAGTAATTGTATTGATGTACATCAATTGATTATAACACAAATGTAATTTTATTCTAGTAAGACTGTGAATGTTGAAAATTAAGGTCACGTGATAAATTTAAATAATTTTTCATTTAGTTTTAAATCGTTCTTAGTATCACTGATTAAACTGAAATATTTTCATACAAATTTGAAACTATTTAATATTATTTACTTAGTCCCAACTTGGCTTAAATAAACTACTTCACAGATTTTTTAATCAATCCTTGGATATGGTATAAATGTTCTTTGTTTTGCTAGTAACACACTTGTGTGGTTAAACTTTTAGATTTTCCATTTGCTTGTCTAGAAAAATGGTCATGAATTGCAACCATTAAAAAGTACATGCTTGGAATTTTTTAATACTTTCTTCTGTAATTTTAAATAAGAGTTTCCAACATGAAAAAAAAAAAAAAAATTGAGAATGGAATGAAATCATAGTACAATAAAAAAACTCATACTACTGTAGATAACATTTATTTCTCTGAAGCCATCCACTTACACTGACATTGACAGACACTGACATTAATATAGCAGAAGCACAGTGAAAGAAGAAGCATATTAAAAAATGAAATTGTAAAAGTTTTTAATTTTTTTTATTTTTATTTTATTAATTAATTAACTTATCAGTTATTATTATTATTGTGAAAACAAGGTAATCTAAAAGGTTTATAGTTTTAAAAACAATAGTTCAGGCATGGAAAAATAGTTACAGAAATCAAACATCACTTCCTTAAAACATTTCTTCTCTATTATTATTTTCATTTGTTTTATTGATTTTTATTAAACTGCTAGTCTTTTAGATATTATGTGGATTCTTACATCACAATACAAGAACACAAATTACTTATAATTCCAATCAAAGCTATAGATTAATAGTATGAATAATTCTGAAAGTGAAATTGATAACATAATTAATTATATATATATATATATATATATATATGCATGTATTGATTGAGAAAATCAAATAATGCTGAAAAAAAGGTGCATTTTTTTTTCATTAGAAAGAACTACCAATATCTCAATTTGTGACAGTCACTTAATGAGTAGACATTAAATTCTTCATTATTTTGCTAATCTTGAACTCACTGATCATTATGAAAAGTGACATTAAATTAAAAAAATAAAATAAACTGATTAAAAACAATTTACTTTTTAAATATAAGGAAATATGCTTCCAGAAAAATTCAAAAAAATACACATTTTCATTGCTATAGGATATTCCATATATGATGGAGCCTTTTTTAAAAATTATTTGGAAACGCCTAACTTAAACAGCACTAACTGGAGTATAGTCAAACAAAATTCTAACTAACTTTGTAGAGAATTTAATTCTGAGAAAACTGATGTAGCTAATATCTACTAAAGTTAAACACAAATTTGGGAAAGTTCAACTTTAATAAAAAACAAAACATACAAACTGGATCGGAAAAGTGATACGATTTTAAACAGAACAATCTACGTACAAGTGCTAAAAATTATAAAAATAAATTTGAGACATCCTTCTAAAACATATTAACAATTTTTATTTTTTCATAGGTTGTCAATACAAGGTGATTAACAATAAAGTTAGTGTCCTAGCATTTGCATATTCATTTGAGAGGTGTTTGTGTTGTTATGTAAGGTCAGTCATTCAGAATGGGTGATACCACAAATCTGTTTTCATTCAGAAAGTTGATGGACATGTTGCTAATTTATGATAAAGTAAATAAAAGTGGATTGGTTATTGTTGTCAATTAAGCAATTATAATTTTAATTATCAATAATAAATTAGTTTAGTAATTATTTTAAATTATTGTTTTTATTATTTAAAGAAATGTTTATTGTATAAAAAATATTCATACAATATGTATTGTTAAATAATTACAGCTGCAATTATATATTTTCTATGTTTTCCCATGAAAATTAGTTGAATCATTTGAAAGATATAGGAATGATGTACACTTGTACATATTATAATTGTATGTGTACAGTTGTACACATACAATTAGACTTTTCAGATTTGTGAAAAAAGATTTATTTATTGTAAATTTGAAACAACAAAACAGCATATCTACTCCTATTATTGGCAACCACAGAAAATCAGCTATGGTAGGTTTAACATCAAACTTACTATTACTCTCTGTTTATTTTACTAATCTGCAAAATCATCTTTTTCAAATCAGCATAATGAACAATAAATAGCCTAATACTTATTAATTAACAGAGGTAGAGAAGAAAGTAAAACTTCAGAAAAAAATATTAAATGCTGTGGGTTACCACTGCCTGAGTATTATTTAATTTGTAAAGTATTTGGAAAGTAAGAATTCAAAGCTAATAAAACTGAAAAGAAAATTATTTCTTTTTAGTAATCCCAGAATTTATAGGGTCTACATGATGTATATTATTAGTTCATGAGGTCTCAATCACAAGATACTTGTATATACAAAATAGTTGTGCTAATTACAAATCCTGTCAAGTAGGAAGTACATTTGATTCATCAGTCATTCAATTTCTTTGAAAACAGGAAAAAGTAAAGATCACAATAAAGTTATAGATGGAAGGTCATCTGCTGAAAACTGAAGATAAAATTTATGTTGATAATGATGGGAGGAGTTAAAGAATGTATGAAGTCTATAAATTACTTTCAAAAGCATAATGCATAGTTCCTTATGAAAAGATTAGACTATTGGAAACTATGTGTTAATAAGATGATGAAAAATGTCAAGTAATTGCACATAAGAGGAGAATGAGGTTAAGAAACTCATGTTTCCATGACCCATGAAATCCATATTTATGATTTGCTGTTTTTTTTTAATTTTTTTTATTTTTTAATATACATTCACTGTAAAGATTCGAACATTAACATCAGTATGAAAAATTATGATTTCTGAGTCTAGCTTGAAGAAAATATTTAAATGAAAAGTTCTGGTCCATCATTTGCATAGCTTACACTTTGTACAAAGTACTGTCATTTAATTAATCAAGTTAACAAAAAATGTGACTGGAAAAATTTTTCAATCTTCAGATTTGATGATTACAGATTGCAAATTAAGATGACAGCAGGTAGGAGATTTATATACATCAAAATCTATATATTAAAAGAAATTTCAATCTGGGCTCATAATTTCATTAAGTCTATGATGACTCTGATGGAAATAAACAAAAGATGTATTTTAAAATTATAACATGAAAATAACATTTTTCAAAAATCTGTTACTTTTTGGATTTTATTTATTTACTTTTTCAATACCCATCAATAAGTCATAAAAAAAAAAGAAGTTTAAATAAATAAATTTATATATGTCTAACATGCCCAAACCTAGTTATTATTAAATAAATAATATTTTCCCTTTTATCCAAAGTTAAGATGACTGAAAAGTAAAATACATAAATAAATAATGGTTTAAAAAAGAATCAATAATTGCAATAATTTTAACTAATGCAAATAATAAAAAAAAAATTTCTAAAAAATAAATTGCTATATACATTCCATATATAAGTCCACTATAACATCAAAATTAATTCATGTGCAAAAGCAATAACATTAGACAAAAAATCAAATATATTAAAAAAAGAAACTATTATTAATGTGTGTACTAATTTAACTGACAACTACGCTATTTTCATATTTAAGGTCTACAGAAGCTTCCAACAATGCACATTTCTATACTAAAAAAAATAGTCATGGTCGAACCGTCATATGGGTTTTTTAATCTAAACAAAAAAAAAAAAACTGGCAGTCCATCTAGAAAGACAGAATCATGCGAGTAATGTACTTACTTATTATAAAATTATTTTTTTCTTTTTTTAATCTATTGTTTAAAAATATTATTTCTTCTTAAGTGCGCCATCTTTATCATTATCACCAACACATAATCAACATCATCATGGTCATCATTTGGTAAATGATAGACTGTCCATCAAAGAATAGGAACTTATCACCATTTTTTTATTTAAAAAAAAAAAAGAAAGTTTAATAGGTATGTATCCGTTATTATTATTGTAACTATGTATGTATATAAATCACTCTGTTGCAGTCACCATTAACCAATTTCAACAGTGCCTTGATCACGTATAACGCCTGACATGGCTGTTCAAGTCACACACAAATATGTACACAGCCGAACAGTTAATAATATAAGCAGAAGGGTGCAGTTGTTGCGAGCAAGAGATTTTCAAGAAGTAGAAGTATTGGTGGTGGTAGTAGCAGTAGTAGTAGTAGTAGTAGTAGTAGTA
>JAAAKQ030517667.1:0-39157 GCA_010016005.3 Zanna intricata | reverse complement strand
TGAGAAGTGTGGTTAATTGAAACCCAACCACCAAAGAACACCGGTATCCACGATCTAATATTCAAATCCATATAAAAGTTTTTATCTTTACCTAGGATTTGAACCTTAGAACTCTCGACTTCGAAATCAGCTGATTTGCGATGTCGCGTTAACTGCTAGACCAACCCGATGGGTTGAATATTAGTGTTTGGAGTATTTTTACTGTAAGTAAAAATCTGAAGAAAAAAATTAAAAAGAGAGTAGAGGTGATTTGAATTGCATAAAAAATTCTGGACAAATGTATAGATATAGCATTCATTGTTTATTCTGTGGATTGTATTTAATCCAGTAGATTCACTGAGAGAATTTTTTTTACCCTGATATACAGTTGCTTTTGTAAAGTAGGAATGGCGTTTTGTATTTTACTTCTGTCATATAATTAACTACAAATTTATTTTACTTTCAGAACAGTTGATATGTTTATTATTTCACCAAGAATCGACTCTATCAATTCTATTGCATGGTGAGAAATTAGTAATGTATATTTGTTTTCTTTGTGTTCATACTAACCATATTGTGTTAAAAAGGATAATAATTATATCATTTTGCAATGTTATTTCTCACTGTTGTAAGAATTTATAGTGATTGTGTGTATGTGAAAATTACACTGTGCATCACTAAAGAAAAAACCATTGTCTTTAAAGAGTTACATTTCGCAACCTACTGATAGGGGATACAATTTTATTCTGTATCAACTTGTTCTTTTTGTGTTATTGCTGAGAGTTTCAGTTTAAGAAAACTTAGAATTGCAGCTTATTGGATATAAAAATACTTCATTTTCTGCTTCTTTTTGTGCAAGTACAATATCAATGTGCCATAAGATTTTAATAGATCATGTTAAAAAATTTGTTTGTCTTATTTGAGAATAGTTTGGTCTGTCGTTAAGGTATATATTGAAAGTTTAAAATGGTTGATTTTTATTAAATGCAACCATAATAATCGCTATTGTAATTCATGATTACTATTGCCACTTTGGCCTGCTGTAATTATAGAATTTGTTTTTACACTGAACTATAAATTTTTAATAAATATTACAGTATTTACACGGTTTATTGTTTGTTTAAGAAGTAATAGACAATTTGTAAATGTAACTTCAGTAAATATTACAAGATTTGCCTATGTAACAAATTGATTTTGAGTACACTAAGATGAAGTTCCATCTTTACTGTATCCAAAAAGCCCTTTTTGATCTCTGTGTGATCTAAAATAAGAATGCTGCAGCTCAGGGAAAAAGTGACAAAAATGGCTGTTTTTACTTGTTGGCAAGTTATAAAATAGTTTATTATTAAAGAATTTTTTTTTATAAATATAAAACAAATTTTTTGCCTACCATAAGGTGGATACTTATCATATACCAAATATCATCAAAATCAAAAATGCAGTAAAAGTTTTGAAAATTTGTTGAATTAGAGTGGAATACCTTGATAACATTTTTTCATCTTTCACAGCAATGGATACACTAGGTTAAATATATAACCATATTGTGTTGTGTATCATGAAGGACCAAAATATTTATTGTCCTTAACTTGCATCAGATATATATATATATATTCAAGTGGAAATTAATTCTTAATCATTCTTTTGTTTAGGGCTGAATCAGATATAGGATCTGAACAAAAGAAGAGAGAAAGGAAGGGAAGAGTTACAAAGAAAGAAGATTCATCTGCATTACCTGAAGATACAACTGTGAAAGTAAAGAATCCCAGAAAACGTGCTCTGTAAGTGCAGTACTATTTGTCACATTGTGAAAAAATTAATTTTTTCTCAAATCTGTAAATATTGTTGGAGCATTCTGTTAGTTTTTGGCTACTTAGATTTTCTCATAAAAATATTAGAGAAAAGATTACATACCTACTCTTCTAAGGTTGTAATTTTGAGTTGTGATCAGGTTTTGAAGGATTTGTTCTAATCATTGTTGAGACAAAGATAATTATCAGTTACTAATTTTCCCTTCTATGTGGTGATTGTAAGATATATTTAATGAATTTAATTATTTATTTAGTAATTAATAAAAAAATTAAATTAATAATTTTAACTTAAATTATAATCTTAAACAACTCATATAATACTGTTTTATGTCAGGATCACAAAATTGAATTTCCTAAATACAATAGAGCTTTGTGTTAAATCTGTAGTAATATTTTTCATTCCAGTTGAAAGATATTTGAAAGACTAAATTACAACTGATAATGTTTGTTCACATTTCAATTTGAGCCTCAAGTAATTAGATGACATTGTGAAGTTTATATGAATAAACTATATATATATATTTATACAAGTTCTACAATTCAAATTCTTTATTGTCTTCTAACAACAGTTTACCGGAAGTTCCAGTTAACATCCAGAAATTTGATGCATAGAACAAAGTTTATGACAAAAACAAAAAATTTAAGAGCATAATAGTACTGTAAATAACAACTTTGCTTTAAAATTACATTTATATGAAATTTTACGTAGCTAACTTTTTTTATTGAATTTGTTATATATAAATTCAAAAGTACCAAATGTCAATTTGTTTATTAGGATACTTATCTATTTAAACCTTTTCTGATATATCTGCTATTGTTTCCCTCTACCTTTAACTCTTGAAAAATGTTTATGTTGTTTATTCATTTCATTATCCAGTTATAAATCTAAATTTATATTCTGAGTCAATTTATTTAAGGTTATTTAATTTATATAAAGGGCTCATATAAATCGCTATTCAAAATTTGAATGCGAGATCATAATTTAGAATATAAAAAAATGTTGCTTCTATACAAATAGAATTAAAACAATGTATAGAATAAATTTTAATAACTATACCATTTATAATATCAGCAGTTGAGTTCTAAAAATTCTATCTCTGGTACTAAAAGCTTGGTGGTTATATTTAATAGAGATAAATTCATCTGACTTTGCAAACAATTCTCCATCTTTAAAATTATCAACAAACCAATGTAGATTTCTTCTAATCTCAGTAGAATATGATTTAATCATTAAGAATATTTCTAATTCTAAAATTTTTCAACTGACTATAAACCTTCCAACAGAATTTTGTTAAATGAAAATGGTAAAAAATTGCCATGTTAAATAGATTTAACTGTAGAGATTAAACATAAAATTCTCCTGTACAGTGCAGTATAATTTCATGAATGATTTAGTGGTATAATATACTTTCTGTAAATACTTTACTGAAAATTACTCTTAATTTTTCTTTTTGCAACAGTGTGTTAATTATAATCAAATACAATATCAGTTATTTTGATATCATGTTTGGACAAGGAAAGAGAATCCTTTCTAGCCCATTGAGCCATATTTTTTGGGTAGGTTTTTTTCTAAAACTATACAGAATTGGAAGCTGAAATTCAGCATACAGCTTGGAATTTTATATATATATATATATATACAGAAACATAATGTTTGTGTAATTTGTAATGAATTTTCTTTTGTTGAAAAGCACAATAGGATGGAATTTGTTTAGACAATTGACCTGCAGTTATCGCTGTGGGTTTAAATTTGCCAGCACATTATTATATATGATAAAAATAAATTAATTCATTCTTACATTTCAATATAAAATATAATTACATATTTTTTTAGTATCATGCTGTTTGCTAGAAAATATCAAGATCATGCTAATAAATTAATTCCTATAGATCACAAAATTCTACATCATTTGAAGACTTGCCGGATAATGTTGGCATTTGTTTGTGGCTAATATCTGTACTTATAATGTATATTTAAAGATAACTTTCTTTAATCCCATAAAAGTTTAATAGAGCCTTAATTTATATTAAGGCTAATTTTTATTCACAATCAATAGGTAAATAATTTTCAATTTATCTAAACTATGATAACACAGATTTTTTTTATTCATTGAGGTCTGGCTTAAACTACTGAACTGATAAAAATTTCTTCACCGTTTTATAGCTTACTTCTTTTTGAGTGTGGAGGCTAAACAAAAATTATGTTAGCTCAATAATTAATCCTTTTTGAAATTCTTTCTGATAGCCTGATTAATAATATGTAAGTAATAGTGATTATTAGGAATTTATTTATTATGTATCCCCCATCTTAATTAGATTTTAAATCATCTCATAAGCTTTACTCTTGTGCATAAGCATATGGAATGGACATTTTTTTGCAACTTATGAAAAGATGTTGCTTGATCAGCAAACTTAGAATGTTATTTTAAAACACTTGTGATCCTACAGACCAGAGAAACTTGAGTGTTACATAGTTTGGACTCTCCTTTACCTCTTGAGCCGTAGAACTCGCTGGCTCCTTTAAATTAGAAAAAACAAAGTTTCCTTAAACACACTTCTCTTTTCCAGAGCAAGCACTAAACTTAATAGTGTTAAAAATTACCAAGCCTCTCCTCTCAGCTTCTCTAGCCCATTAATCACTTTCTTTGTAGAATACAGGATAAATAAAAATACAATTCTAATATTTAAAGCTTCCTTTTTATCATTTTTCCTGCTTTTACAGACATATACAAAGCATAGTGTTCAGACCATATAACCTCATTGTTTAAAAAATATACCTTTATTTAAGCTCCATAGGACCTTGGCCTCCCATCTCTTTTAAAATAATATAAATTGAAATATTGTCTTACTCAAACCGAAATTTCAGGAAAAAAAGTTTTTTTAAGGACGAGATATAAAATGAACTAAAGGGTTTCAATTCCTCTCTTGCCTTTTTCCACCTGAACATCTTCAGTTAACAAATACTGTAATATTCAAACTATTCTTTCTCAAGATATGTTGCCTTCCAGCAATAAATAAAAAAAATTCAGTGGTTTTAAAGAGTATACTTTTAACAGTAATTTTATATATATAAAAAATTAACAAATAAGCCTGTTTTTTTGTTTTGTTTATATTGCTACACATAGTTGGAATGTCAGCTACTAACATTTTAATGATCATTAAAGATAGAATTAATTGCCCATTGTAAACAGTTAATAATTAATGTATAACCACAATATTTGTTTTTAAAGTTAACTACATAAGTTTGACTACTAGTCAAATTTATGATGTGTAAAAAGTAGTTAGGAGGGCACTGTCCTACCTTTATAAAATTCTATAGTATATGAAAGTTTTCAACTTAACACTGAATTATTCAAGCAGGCCCATCCGGAAGGATATAAATATTATGTACATTAAAATTTATGTTATTTGCTGTTATAAGTCTCAAATTCATTCAACATTGACTTATACTATTATTCTTGTATAGCTCAAAAAAATCTGTGAAGCCTGAATCTCCAGAAAAAGAAAAAAAGGTTACTTCTGGTAAACAAAAAAATACTTCGCCAGTGGCCAAAGGAAAAGTTAGAATTATGAGTCATAAAAAAACTACAGCACAGTAAGTTGAGTTAGTAATAAATTGTTATGTGTAATTATTTCAGATCCAGTATCTGAAGTTAAAATTAAAGGTAAAAGGAAAAACTAAAGCCATTATGTAAGAATAAAAGCCTTTCTTATTTCCGAGTTTAGGTAACGAGCTACACTGTGTTAACTTTGCAGTAATATGATTGAAAATTAATTATACTGTTGTACATAATGTTTCATGTCTCTGTTTCTTTTTTTTTAATGCATACCAACATTCAAAATACCTCAGATATATTAGAAATGAAACAGTATTAACAATTTTCTCTTTCATCTCTGAAAGTCTTATATTCTTATTTTCTTACACTGACAAGAAAAATTATTTTATCTGATTGATATTTACATAAAGAATTTCAAGTTTTGGATAAAGAAAGAATCAATAGTTCTTAGAATGTTCATGAAATGTTTATTAACCTTAGAACTTAACAACTGTTAATCTTTTGATAGATACAGTTGAAGACTCAACTATTGAAAGATCAGCACTTTGTTTTCTATTTTCAGAAGTCTAAACCTCATCCATTGTTGTGGCACATCCCTTGTTATTTTTCATTAATTGAACAAACTTTTGTAGATACATTTGTACTCCTATTTTATAATAATAGGGTGTTTCATTTAAATTCAAAAAAATTTTTTAAATGTTATTGCATATGTTGGTAATATTTGATATATTGTAATCATAAATTTTGATGAAAGATAAAACTGTTCTAATAATAAAAGTGAAGTAATATCAATTTTATTGATTACTAAAATAAATTTTGTTCTCATTTGAAATGAAACAATTTTCTAAATTGCTTATTATACTTTTATAGGATTACATTTGTTGTTTTGGAAGTGAATAGTTTAATAATATCTATAGGCATATGACACATCTTTATCAGAGAATTTTATTATAGACTATGATATCATTGGGATCCACGAAAATGTATTTTTTCCATGAGAAAGCCATGCATATGTGTATACATAGAAATTTTAACAAGCTATATATGCGCAGTTTTGTCAAGGTTGAAGTTCGACGACATACGTGGTGGGGATAGGCTAGACTGAAGGAATTCTTTCTTCTTTATTGTTCAGCTGTAGAGATGTTAAGTTGGGTTGTGAGGGAAGTGATGTTTTGGAATGCGATGTGATTGCGTAATTGAGGTGGCAATGTTTTTTTTTTTTGGACTTCTCAGTGACAGATGGCGTCAAAATTAATTAAAACAAAAATTTAAATATTCAGTGTGTGTGTTATATGCAAAGGATTGTAAGGTAGGAGTTGTCATATTTTACTTATGCTATGCATCGAGATGGACCGATATATACCGGTAAACAAATGGCCAGATTGTAGTATATGAACCGACGAATGTTTAGAGATCTCTCCTGATCAAGAACTTTGTATAACTTGTAATATAAATATTTTTTTTAATGGGACAATATTATAAAACATTATTTGTAATATGATTTTTGTATATGTTTGTAATTTAATTTCTTACTGGCCAGTAAAATCCCTAGTAGTATGAAAACGTCACTTCTGAGATTTTTAGTAGTATAAGTTTTTCTTTTAGCTGTACTATTTGTTTTTGTTTTTATTTATTTTTTATTTTTTGAAAATATAAAATTTATATATATATCAAACTGACAGCGTATTTTTTTACTCATAATAATTTGTGCAATTCAGGCATAGTCGACCGAGTACATCATTCCACAGTTCCCATTTATTTTCTTGTATTTTTTTTTTTAAACAAGCTCAAAGCTTGCAATATGATAAAATCCATCTTGTGGCCAAAAAAAATTTTTTTTTTTATTTAAAAAACATTTTTTCTTGCGTAATAGACTGTTTTCTAACTTGCCAATTGGTAAAAACAGCCATTTTCGTCACTTTTTCCATGAGCTGTAGCATTCTTATTTTACATCTTGCAGAGATCAAAAAGGGCTTTTTGAAAGAGTAAAGATGGAACTTCATGTTAGTGTATTCAAAATTCATTTTGTAAGATAACCAAATTTTGTAATATTTACTGAAGTTACATTTACAATTATTTTTTTATTTTTTATTTTTTTTTCAAATTTTGGGGCCAAAATAAATAAATAATGAAAGGCTGAAGATAACAGCCTGTTTTCTTTTGTTTTTTTTAATCTTTTATCTCTTGGCTATTAATAGTAGTAGTAGTAAAGACAAGTTTAAAAAAATTGTATACATCCTTCAAAGAAAAACATAATTTAAAAATTGATTTTTCAAAATTTGCTGATTTAAGGCCTAAATTTTATATTTTGGTTGATGGGTCAGGTACTCATTCTGTTTGTGTGTGTGTGTCACCCACAAAAATATAAAACTCATTTTATCTGCTCTAAAAATGAAATTTGATTATAAAATTCTCCTTTCAACTATGGTATATGACTCAGAAAATGAAATCTGCATGTCACTGTATGAAAAATGTCCAGGTGCTAATGAAGTACTCAGATTATTGCAAGAGAGCTGGTATGATTTTGATTCTGAAATTATCTTCAAACAGTGGGATTCTGCTGTTGTGAACTATCTACTCATATTCTTCCATTTCAAGAGTACTTAGATAAACTTACTGAAAATTTAAATAATCTAAAAAGCCATCATTTTGTTCCAAAGAAACTAGCTAATTTCTCTGACATTAAAAAGGAAAACTTGTTGGAGCATGAATGTGTTGTAATAGAAGACTTCTCTCAAAATTTTCCTTTTGTGATACAAGATAAAGTCAGTTATATCACTGCTCAAAACCTTATGCCACAGTATATCCATTTTTCATATATTTTAAAAGAGAAGGAAAATTACAAAGCCAAAGGAACTATGTGATTAATGAGTACTTTAATCACAATATTACATCCTTCTTCTGCTTCTCTGCTTCTAAACACAAGTTGTAAATAAAGTAAAAATATCATTATCAGAAGTTAAACAATTTTTTTGATAGTTCCTCAGCCCAGTATAAAAATAAAAAAAAATTTATAAATTTGTGCTACCATCAAGAAGATTTTGAAATCGCAGCTGAATGGCATTTTTTACTTCATACCATGGAAAAGGAGCATTTGATGGTATTGGAACTGTAAAAAGGCCGACTAAAGCAGACTTTAAAGGACAGTACACAATCAAATTGTTACACCTTCTGAAATATACAATTATTGCAAAGACAATATTAAAAATTTAACATTTATTTTCTGCTCTAATAAAAATGTTCAAGAGACTAAAGAATATTTCAGTTCTCATTATCAGGCAATCACAGTAGTCCCAATAACAAGAACCTTTCACAGTTATGTTCCAAGAAGACAGAAATGTCCAGTCACCTCTGAATCAGAAACATTTATGTTAGTATCTGTACACAAGAACATTAGTGTTTCTGATTGCTTTATGGGCTTATAAAGCCAAAATGTAATAATTATGTCTACTGCGTATACTATGGCAAGTGGTGGTTAGGCGGAGTCATTGAAGACAAAATACATGATAATGAAGAGGAATATAGATAGAATACACTTTTTCCATCCATAGGGTGCTGGTATTTCATTCAAGAAATCAATTGAGGGATAATCAAACATGAGGACACAGCATTACACCAATAATGAATGAGGACTTATAAGTCCAGTTTAATGAAAAAAAAAAAATGGCAGGCATGCACTAAGTTATGTAAGTTAAGTTTGTTATTAAAATGTGCAAGATTTATTCATAACTTTCATTAGCAGGAGTAAAATAAAGTAAAAATGCATTGAACAAGTTGTTAATCTATTTGAATTGTTTATAATTTTGTAATTATTATTTATTCATTCTAATAAGTTTAGTTGTAATTTTTAAAATCAAATACGTAGTCTTTTTGGACACGTTTCTGATCAGAAGGAACAGGTTTTTAATATGGTTTTGTTAGTTTCATTAGTCGTCAACCCCTTTGAGTAACAAAATAAATTTTCTATGGTTTTAAAGTATATAAAAAGTACTTACTGCAGTAAACATTTTAGATTTTTGCCATCTGTCCCATATGTGGTTTTTGGACCCCAAAAATAAGATGTTTTCAAAATCTTACGATTTGATGGCCTTTTTTTTTTTCTTTTTTTTTGTAAGTACTACTAGAACCTAAGAATTAAAAAATAGGAAACAGGCCTATTACCCTATGCCCTTTATTGTTTGTTTTGGACCCAAAATTTGAAGAAGAAAAACAATTTGTAAATTTAATTTCAATAAAAATTACAAGATTTGGTTATGTAACAAAATTAATCTTGAGTACACTAAGATGAAGTTTTTTACTCTTTCCAAAAAGGCCCTTTTTAACCCTCTTTAAGGTATAAAATAAGAATGCTACAGCTCATAGAAAAAGTGACAAAAATGGCTCTGTTTACCTGTTGGCGAGTTAGAAAATAGTCTATTACTCAAGAAAAAAATTTTTTAAATATAAAATATTATTTTTTGGCCACTACAAGATGGGTAATTATATACAAAAGTCATCAAAATCAAAAATACTAATGCATTGATCGTTATATTTATATTATATGAATTAGTTAAAGAGAAATTAATAAATAATTCAGTTTTTCCTGCATTGAAAATAATGCATTTATGTGAACATTGATACCTCATATTATATTACTTCTAACCTGACTGTATTTGTATTAAACAATAATTCTGAATGTATTTAATATTTTTTGCCAAAAAAAACTGATTAGAATTTACATTTTTATCAATAATTATATCTGAAAAAGTTTGTAACTCATTCAGTATCTAGGGTTGTGTTTTGTGTGAAACACAAAAGAAATGAAAAACAAATTTGGTATATTTAGATTTTTTTTTTCATTACAAATCAATACTGGTGAATTTTTGTTAAAAAAGATACAATACCTCTGGTATGTAAGAATTTTTAATGGGTTAACATTTTTAAGACTGAAAAATGTTTGCGGCCATCTAAAAAGACTACCAAGAAAGACATACAGTGGGTTAGTGAAAATGACTGCTACCATAATGTGAATTTTGCATATTTTTACAGAAAAAATTTATTTTCTTTATTGATGGATATCAAGTTTTTTTAAAATTATATTTGCAAAGAACTGCAGTTAATCAAGTACAAATTTATATCAATTATTTGGGAGAAATAACCAAAACAAAATTTGTAAAGAAAAACATTTTTTAAAGCTATTCAATTCAAAGAATAGAAACAATCAATGAAAAATTAATTAGTTATTTCCAAAAAATTATTGTTTATTAAATATTTGTTTTTTAGCTTTTTTGAAGAAATCATTTAAAACTTTTTTTGTAGTTGGAAAAAAAATTTTACATCATGCAGTGTAATAAAATGAAGTATAAATTTTTTAAATGTTGAACATAAAATATTTCCATAACTAACTGATTATACAAAAGATCAGTTCTATAATGGGAGAATATCTAGTACTACAGAAAATCTGCAAAAACGAAGTGGAAAAATTACAGTAAATAGTTTTTACAAGATATAAATTTAATTTTTCATGAAAAAGATAACTCATGTGTGGCAAAACCCAGAAACCAATGGAAATAATATTGTATTTTCTTAAGTTCAACAATTCAATTTTTCTTTAGTTCATAGTATTGTTTAAATTTATTTTTGTTCTTAGCTCAAGTACATTTCAAGAAGAACCTAAAGTTAAAACCAGAAGAAAGAACGCTGGTGCTAATGAACAGATTGGTTTGTCAGCCATGGTTGAAGAAAATACTGGTGAAAATAAAAAAGAAAAAAGAGCAAGAAAGAAAATCATGTAAGTAAAATTATTTTTTTACTTTGGTTCTGGAATTCAGTATTATTTTATGTATTATATTTAGATTTATATTTTTACAAGGACCCTGCCAGTATACTTGTATCTATTGTCATAAAAAGTGGTTGGCATTTGTTGTAATGTAATTGTTCATTGTGTTTAAAACTAGTTTGATCATTTATTTTGTGTGCTCAATACAGTTAGTGTTAATAATCATATAAATATGGTTGATATATAAATAGTAATAATAGGTTGTCAAATCATTATCTGATTTTTTTATCTTATCCAATTTTTGTAATAAAATCTTGTTTTGACTTTTTAAGTAGCTTCAAAATAAGACATACTTTGTATGAGAATATAAGTAGGTTTAATAAATAAATAGTTAATAATGTTGACAAGTTTACCATTTTACAAAGGCACTTCAAAGCAAAATGGTAGTTTATTTTTTTTTTTTACAAACAAAATTATTTGATCTTCCTGTAAGTGTTCATTTGATAAAATGCCCAGAAATTTCATTTTTTTGACAGCAGTCCATTTTTTTTTTCTTTTTTTTTACTATTGTCATTATTAATGGGAATTTTATCTACACAATTGGCAATGTTACGTTACCTGAGAAACATAACGCAACAGTTTTATTGATATTTAAAGTTTTATGGTTGCAATCCATCCAATGAATAATTTTTTAAGCAGCTATTTTAGAATTTTCAATTTCTTTTGAACAGTTATCTTCAGATATTGATTCAGTTGTATTATCTGAAAGCGTTAGAATGAATGGCTTAGATTTTGAGGCAGGTCATTAATAATAATAAAAAAAAGCAGAGGTCAAAATCCATTTCCCTGAGGCACTTTGCATTTTACATATTGAATGAGGATCTGAATTTACATTTACATATTTATTATTACAAAAGATGAAATTTCAAGTATTTGTTACAGTTGGTTATAAATGATTTTAACCAGTTATAAGCAGCTTCTCATATACTATAGTTATGAAAATTTCAGACAAGAGTCAATTGCTTTACTGAAATTGGAAATTTAATTTTTTTTTTCCAAAGGTTGGGAATCTGTCATTGAACATTGTTTTCCTAAAACCATGTCAAAAGTTTTGTCCCAAAAGTAATTGTGCTGATTTTTTATTTAAATGTGTATTTCATTCATCTGAAATAATAAATTATCTAATTCAAAGATTTTTGGAAAGTTACGCAGAGGTTTCAACTTCATTTCGCTAATTATAACAGCACTTGTAAATGTTAGTTTACTGATTACAATGTTTTTTTTTCGTAGTTCCAAAGTGAAGATATTTTTTTTTAAATTAAATAGAGAAGATGTAGAAATTGCAGTCAATCTGTGATGTAGAAATGTGGAAGTGTCAATAAAAGTTTTTTAAAAAAACACAATTCTTGTGGCAATTCAGCACCAAATTGTTTGCAATATTACTTTACTCTCTGGTTCTATTTTTCGATGTTATTTCAAGACATCTTGATAATTGGTTGGCCTGGAAATACAAATTCTTTGTTTACAATGCCACATCCTTAAAAAATAGTTGGTTTGGATATGATTTCTTCAGACAAGAAGAATTTTTGATGCACCATTTATTAATTTGTCTTAGGATTACATTTGAACTTGTTATTCATATCCTGATATTATTTCTTTAGCCAAGAAATTGTTTCAGTTTTGAATTGACATAAACAATCGATATGTTTTTTTTCTCCATGGGCAAGTCTGAAATTCAACTTTCCATAATTGTTTTGCTTGTGTAGGTCTGTCGGACCACAGTATGAACTACATTTTATCTGAGCCTGTTCTTTCTGAAATTAGAAATATTTCATAATTATCTCTACTGATAAATTTTTATCATTTGTTGATAAGGTTGGCCTTACAATTATTCATCTTTAACATTTTCTTGGGCTCCATTAAGAGCCATATGCCACTTATATACTACACATCTGGACAGAATATCATCTCCATAAGGATCTGTATTGAACCCGATTTTTCATTGAAAAGTTTAGTATTTTCCTGTATCACAAATATATCTAAATTATAAATTATACTTGAACGCAATCAGCAATAACAGAACTGACAACAGTTGAAGCAAGTAAGAACATGCAACCAAAGATTACAATCCACATTGTCATGTCATTGAAAAATTGATGTTACTTTTGTTACAGATTTCTTATTGCGGTTGAAAAGGCTGGAAAAATATGTACATATATAGACTTCAAACCTAGCCATAAATGGAGATGATTTTTTTCTTTATGCTGTTGAATTTCCTCCTTACATAGCTTTTAATTTATGTCTGTAAAAAATTTTCATTGGGTTTTATAATCAGTATGTATTTATTTCATACAAATCAAGAAAAAAAATAGATCTTCATATGTTGTCTTATCTTCATAAGTAAAAATTGTCTGTTACTTTGGTAATAGATTTCTAGTCATACTTAAAATTGTTTAAAAATCTTAAGTTGATTTCACCTATAACACTATTAATTATGGACTTATCAATTTGTTCCAGAGATGAGAAATCAGGTGCAGACTCTCCAGCGATTTCTTTAAGGACTAGATCTGTTAAAAAAAATAAATAAAAAGTTTTCTTTTGTAATTTTATTGAATTAGTTATAAAATATTAATATATTAATGGTTTTTAATTGTAACATTGAATTCTAATGAAGTATTTTGAATTTTATATAATAAATTTTTTTTCTTGTTTTTACTGTTGAGAAATGAACAATTTTTTTAATTTTTATTAATTTCAAGTTAAATTGTTGTTTATCGTGACAAGCTAATACACTTATCATAACATTAAAATATTATGTACAAGTGTCTAAACAGATTGTGATATACTTAATTTTTTTTTAATATATTAAGAAATGAAACATGTTTCGGGTATTAAGGTATACTATGACTGTGGGTCTGAGAGTTTTAAAAGTAGATAAATTTTGTACTGCTTTCAGAAATTTATTTCATTCACAACTTTACCCCTGATAAATTAAAGGATAAATAAGTTATTCAGTTACTCAGCATCAACAAAGTCAAAAAAATATTCTGATGACTGTGGGAATTTATTGTGCTTAGTTCAATTCGGTGCTGTAAAGGTTTTATTTATCAGAATAATGACATAGCATGTTTTGTGATTAAAAAAAGTACGTTATTCTTGTTAACTTCTAGTCTTTTGTGTAAATGACTTGTGTTAAGCACATAATATGAAAGAAGCATCAGTTATAAGTTAACAGATGATAACTAATTAATATTGTATCACTTGTAGAGCTGATTATCGCCTCTCTTTTAATGTGCAATTGTACTCAAAACAGTGAAGATGCCTGTACTATTTCTGGAATGTCTGTGTCTCATATTGGATACCAATCAGTCATCATATGTAGATGTGGAGAAAGTTTTCTTATATCGTCAGTTAGATAGGAGTTTAAAGACAGAATATACACTATATTTCACCACATAATGGTTGAACATTTTTTTTTACCTAAAAATCTCCCATTGAACTGCAGTGTCGACCATTATGCGAAATATTTCCATCACCTATATAAAAATGAGGATTTGGTGGGGGGGGGGGGGATAGACACTTTGAATAAGAAAAAACAATTTATTTTCATGTATTTGTTGTAACATTATATTATATTCTAATATTTTTTTATCAAGAATTTTTTTTATTCTGCCTGTGTTTTGTAGGCAGATAAGCTGTTATTCTTTTCTAAACTGGAAAGAGACAAAAGAAATCCCTATAACATGACATTTTATTGTTTTGGTTGCAAGATAAATGTTGAAATTAGTGTTATTATTAATACATATAAAAACACACAAATGCTCACTGTTAGTTATCCATATCAAAACATTCTCTCTCATAAGTACAGCTGTTATCAGACATGGAAAGAAGCATTCTTGTTTTTTTTTCTCCCCCCCATCTTCTTGCTAACTTTTCACTAACAAAAAACTGTCATTCAGCCGCTATTTTACCACGTTTAGCATATTCAATAACTTAATTTAAATCCAGCAGCATAACTATTGTATCTCCTCCTTTTGAAAGTTAGCAGTGTTAGTTGACGGATCATAGAACAAAACACTAAACACACTTATTAAACAGGCAGAGATGGGTTATTTACAGCACAACACATCATGAGAACTTGACAAGTGTGCAATGATGAACAATGTGGGCATCAATGACCACTTCCCTGTACTTTCTATTAATCGATACGAGGGAAAGAGTTGGAGAAACTTGTGACAACTGCTTGGTACAATTGTCATAGATGAATTAAACTGTGGTATGATTTTTCCTTCTATCAGTTTCTTGCAATAACTTGAATATTTATGTTACTGTTGAATTTTATCTTTTTCTCTTTATAATTGTATGGAGAATTTATATATACATTTAAAATGTTATTGTGTGTATTAAATTATATGTCTGTTTTTATTTAGTGTTAAATGATAAAGACCTATGTGTTTTTTCACATTTTGTTTGCTGATAGATGAATTTGTTCATCTATCAGGGGGTCTTGTCTTATGCAAGGCCTAATTAGCTAACTATGTAAGTTTATAAAATGTTGTTTATTATAATTATAAAATAAGTAGTTGATAAATCAGATTGATGAAATTTTAATATATATTCCATGTATTGTGTATTAGTATTTGGATAGGTACAGTGTTTATTGTAGACATATTTAGATAGGTGTTTTGAAGATGTTATTCAATTACAAAAGTACAACTTATAATTACTTAATGAATGGAATTGTATACTTAACACACTTTGTATGTTTTGTAACACTGTTTTACTAAAAGAATTTTTTTTTATAGATTAGGATAAGATATATAATATTATATTCTGAATTTTTCATTTTCAAGTTTTTTATGTGTATTAATGGCAGATGTAATATAAGCCACCTCAAACTTTGTTTTCCAATTTTCAAATCCTTATATGTATGCTGTTAACTTATTTAACTGTTGGTCTGAATCCGTATAATTGCAATAACATAGCAATGACTTAGGCAACATGTTATAAAAGTTCATTGTATCTGACAACCAATATTTGTGTTTCACTTATTTTGCTGCATGAAACTTGGTGTAAGCTGCACAAGATGAAGTTTTTTGTTATTGTGTTTTCTAAATAAAAACTAATTTGCCAGATAAGATGTGTTTTTTAAGTTACTTTGCTTTTGCAAAGTACTTAATTCACTATTATTCCATAACATTTTATTTGTAATTCTGAAATTTCAGAATTGCCATTTTCACTTTAGATGGCTTGGTAAGATTATGAAATATTATGTTATAAAATTTTCTATTTGTTTAAACTTTACTAAGTAAATTTGTCATCATTTATATAATCTGTTTTATGCTGCCATTCTTCTGTTTTTTAAAACAGTATTGTGTTTTTTAGTCTTTTAAATGAAATTCCAACTTTTGTCTGACGAGTCATTGTCTATGTCACCATCCACACAGTTTTAGTTTTGATGTATAATATGTAAATGATTTTCATTTATAAATTTATTAGAAAGAATTTCCTTGAAAGTCTTTTAAGTTCTTAGCTTACCCACAAAAAGTGCACATTCTAATTTTTCTTAGCAGCTTTTTTTACAAGCAACATGTTCTACTAGATGTTATCTATATAGGTAATGTTCTAGGTAGATGTTACATTAATGTTTGCTTACTGTTTTAAATTTTTAAGGATTTAAAGCATGAAGAGTACTTCTGTACTGAATTTACTTCTGATTTAATTAGGAATGAAAGATTATCATTGGCCAATACTTTATCTGTTACAACACCTGGCTAGTACCTTGCCTATTGCAATATTTCTATTGATTCTTTTAGTAATATTAATGAACTGAGCAATGTTTTATTGTGTATTAAAGACAGAGATTAGCTTAGAGCAATAAATTTTAAAAGTTGACTATGTTGCATTAAAGGAGTGTCCAAACAACCCTTATCTGTTATATAAGTTAGTGTTGCTAACTAAAAATTCAGGAACTCTACTCAAATTTTTTCTTATAGAAAATAAGGAATTTTGATTATTGTTGACAAAGAAAAAAATTTGTTTGGATAATAGCTTTTTAATTATAATTTATGAAGAAACATTTATATATCTTCATGATGCAGAGTGAAGAACATACTGGAAAAGAATGGCACAAATCTGCAGCAGTGAACATATAAAGATTTTATTCATGTAGATTCTTAAAATAATTGAACTAAATTCATATTCATTTTCTTATATAATTATTTAAAAATTGCATAATTTCCTTTGATTCTTATGTACTGTTACTCGATTAAAAATAGACATCTATTGTTTGTTATATGTATTTATTTTTATTTACCCCTTACTTTCTCTTCTCAGGTTTATGCATGAAATATGTTGTATAATATTCTGTGTACTTTTTACAAATTGTTAGATTGATACCAGAATTTTTAGTTTAAGTTTCATCAAATTAGGTTTTAATTCTCACCGGCCTCTAGTGAGAATTCATATTTTGCACCTTCCCCTTTGCTTTAAAAACATGCACTGGCAAAAGATAGATTCTGTTGCACATTTCTATCACTATGTGCCCCTGCTGCTGAGTTGTAAAGAGCATATTTGTAATAGCTTAAGTATAATTAATCAGATTTTTTGGTTAATCTCCATCAGCTGCAAAATGAATTGAGTGTACGGATAGATGTCTTCATTATTTCATGAAAATTTTTCAGTAAACTGTTTTGTTCCTCATTTGACAGGAAGCTGTTTGGTAAAAAGTTAATTAATTTTTTTTTTTTATTTAAATATTCCGCACTTGTGAAAGTATTTGTGATTTTCTAGAACAAACGTTTTTACCTCTTTTTGGTGTTGAGTAGGACCTCGACATCTTTTTTTTTTTTTACGACCAATTATGCAAGCAGTTTTTATTGTTATATAGATTTTCTCGGTAATTAAATTTGTCAACCAATGAATTCTTCCAAGAAGCTTTTAATATGTGTCTTTATTTATCTTTCCCAAATTAGTACTGAGCCTTTGGCTATTTTTTATTGTTCTAGCGATATTAGTTGCATGTTTTTTATGAAAGTGGATATTGTTGTGGAAAGGATGTCCTAACTTCTTAAATGTAGTGAATGGTCAAGACAACCAAGGTACAAGATCCGGGCGATAATAACGTTTAACCTTGTTCGCCCAAAAGAAAAAAAAAAAAATCATCAAAGTAAACCCATGAAAATGTTGGAAACAACAGTGCCCATCCTGCTGTGAGTTGAAACAGCTTCAGATTCTATCTGATCAGATTACTTCATTCACAACCACTATTTCTGAGCTAATAAGAGTTCAAACAAGAAGAAGATTAGTTCCAGTGGAAAGACCATCAGTTGTGTAACGAAAACGATTTCTGTCAGTACACCACTAAATACACATTTTTCTGGACCAACTGCGCAGCAAATTAACAAGATCCCAATGGAAGGCACGTACAAGAAAATTGTCACCTATTATCGTATCTCCGGCCTCCCAGAATTCAAAGGAAGAGATTCCCGTAATACTAAGTCTGCAGGAGGCACGCCTCCCTCCCAAGGATGATGTGTCCTTTCATGGATACATTTCCGAAACTAAGACCATCAAACTGAGGAGTGAGGACGTGAAGGAGTGGCTGTTTTTCTGAAAGAAGTCGTAATAGCCATCCGTATTCTGCTAGCGATAAGTAATCGTGCGATCGAAATGAAGACATTAGCGCCATTCAAACTGAATATCTGCAGCTTATATCTTCCGTCAAATTCAGATATCAATGAGTATGATCTGTACAGTTTGTTTTCCCAAATCTGCCTAATAACTAGTGATTTCAACGCCCATCACCATTCTTGGAGCTGATCGTCATGTTCTCACGGAGGCAATATAGTTGATCGACTGAGGCAAAACTTAAATCTCTGATTATTGAACGATGGATCGTACGCGTTTATATCATCTTCATCAAGTATATTTTTGTGCATCGATCTGACCTTATGTTAAGTAGCCTTACTCGTGTCTTACCTGGTGCGTTTCCAAAAATTTTTGGAAGCGATCGTAGACCAGTTGTAATCTCAGTCGGTAATAGTGATTAACCTTAGTCAGACACGCAGATGGGTAGTTCAGAAAGTGGACCGGATCATGTACAAGAATTCCTTCGATCAGTATGACAAGAGCGGGGTGCAGCCCAACTTGCCAAGTTTAAAATCAAATTCTCGATAGCGCGAATGATATCACCCCTTTGACATATGGAAAGCCTTGTAGTTCCTTGGCGGGATGAAGACTGCAAACGAGCACTAAGAGATTGGCTTTGGGCTGTACGTAATTTCAATCGAAGACCGACGAATGAATTTCTCTGCGCCTTCCGACCCACGAGGGCAGTTTGCTGTCGACTGTTTCTGCTTGACGACTTGTTGCCAGATGATTCTGAGGTTGGAGAATCCGCATACCATTTTTGAATGCAGCGGTAGGTTACCTAGTTTCGCGGTAATCTTTAGAAATTGCTGAGACGCGTCGAATAATTCGCAGTTTTGCTACGGGTAAGGCCCCTGGTTTGGATGGAGTTCTTTATTCGTTCAGTATGTGCGCGCGCTAGCGCGCATGTGCCTGCGAACATTTACACGTGTTTTAATAGGCTTTTATTTGAAGGATATTTCCCATAATGTTGGAAAAAGGGCCTAGTCAAGTAGAGGGCGGCAATAAGGAGATCTCTACCGTTACTTCTTCATAAAGATCCTTGACGTTACTAGCAGTTATTGGTAAGATTTTCGAGAAGGTATTTTTTTTTTTTTTATATGTTGTTTATCGTGGGCGAAAAACATCTCCATGTTATCATCGCCCGGTCGAGAAGGTATTGTATATTCGTATAAACGAGAGGTTGACTTCGCGTCTGTTATTGATTAATTACAATATAGCTTCCCGTCCAGGTAAGTGAATGGAGAATGCGGTACTTAGGGTTATGAGAGTTGTTTCTTCTAGCGAGAAGAAATATGTCTTGGGCATTTTTTCACATTTCCAAAGCCTTTAACAACCTGTGGCGGCCTTCTGCTATTTATCAGCTGCAAAGGAGGGAGTGTACTGAAAGTGAGTTGCCTGTGTTGGGTAGTTACTCCAGTTATCGAGATGTGTTGCTTCGCGAGGGCAGCTATGATGTGGGTAAGACACTGTCAAAGAGTTCCCCCCCCCAAGGCAGTGTGTTGGGTCCTCTGTTGTGGGTGGTAGAGTTCAATTCTTTTCTTCGGCTGAGATTGCTTAGCGGGTGATGCGTGGTGGATTATTTCGAAGACGAGTTCCTGTTGGTCGAAGGACGTTTTCGAAGGGAGGTTGAATTAAGAGCTAATGAGTTAAGCTTGTCGGATACTCGAGTTGTGGGTGTATCAACACAAAATTATGTTTTGCCCCACTAAGACCACGATGATTCTGTTCAAAGGCCGTATGGCTGTAATGTGGCGAGCCCGCATTTCTATGTTAGGCCAACGAATAAAATATGTTCAGGTTCAGAAGTAACTCGGGGTGTTGTACCGTGATGAGAATTTCCGATTTAAGAAGCACTTGAAATACATCGCGGGTAAGAATTGTAATGCTTTCTTTGGTATTCGACGTGTGATCAATCCTGATTGGAGTCTTAATTTTATGACCATAAGTATCCTTTACAAGGGCGTATGCGAGGCGATTATATTGTATGCTGCGCCGGTTTGGGCGGGTAGGCAAAAATTAAAAAGCTATTGGGATATTTGTTGAGTGACCAACGCTTTTGTTATTGAGAGTAACTGGAGGTTACCGAACGATCTCCGGAGAAGCAGTTTGGGTGATTACAGGTGTGAAACCAGGAGAGAATGAGGGAGATCGAGTAACATGGCTTTGACTTGTAGTAGACCAGATGGGAGGAGACATTAAGTGGGTGTTATACGAATGGTCTTTTTGCTGATGTTAGAAGTTTGTGGGGTGTCTCTTGGGCATGTACAAATAATTATGAGACGCAGTTTCTTTTTGGGGAGGTTGCTTTAACAGGCAGGCTGGCTCAGTTCTGCCAGATGAATTCAGGATTATGTCCTCAGTGTCAACTGTTGAATGATGCCTTTTACGTACTGTATAAATATATGAAGTATGATTTGAAACGTACCAAAGTTATTTGCAATTTTGATGTTATCGGGTCTGTCTTTGATTTACGAGAAAACTAGAAAAACCAGACCAGTGGTGTATAGTAGAGGAGTTTATAAAGTTTTTGGTTTTGCAGAGAATTGCTGACAGCGTTTAGGATAAACTTATTTCCATTTGGGTTACTCCTTTTCTCCTTCTTTTGTAGTTTTAGTTTACCTGTTTTTAGTTTTTGTTTCAGTTTTAGTTTTTGTTATTTTTCTTTTAATTGCTTGTTGTTGCGACATGTACACATTTGGTTTTCATTTGTGAAGTCTGTGTGTATTGCGTGGGATCATTTTTTCGTTTTTATTATTTTGGGCTTTTTGGCTTATGATTTCTATATTTCGTTACCTCAGTCAAGTTCGTCTTTAGGGTTTTTGTTTTGTGTGTAAGGTGATTTATCAGTTTAAGACACCGGATGGAAATGTCAATGCGACATTTGCAATGGTGGCATTCTTTCAGAGACCACGCTAATTATTGAAAAATATGTTGTTTTGAGGGTCTGAAAACGACCTCCAGTAAACCCCATCAGAGCTAGAAACAGAAAGGGTGGCATGGCAACCGGAAACATCACATAGCGAGATCTTCCCCTTCTGAGTCAGGGTGTACTAAACGAAAATCTTGGCTGAATTACGTTGAATCCATTTCTCGGACAACACAATCATCCGTTGTTTGGAGAAAGGAACCATGAGTGGATCGGTATATTCATCACAGCCAGTTGGACTTCAAAGTGGCGGAGACCTTGTTACCGCGACAATTGATGTAGCGAAAAAATTACAAAGGTCGTTCAGGATAATTCCAACTACAATGTATTGTCCTGAGTTTGTGAGATATAAGTTGCCGATAGAAAATATACATTTGGTGATTGAAGACTCGCAAAATGAATTTAACATATATTTTTATTATAATGAGCTAAGATAAATTCTTGAGACACTTTTCCAGGAAATGATAATACCCAGCTCAGTATTTTAGCACACCTTCCAGAGAGTGCACTACAACATCTTTTAATAGGTTAATTTAGTACATCTATAATAGAATATTCTCTGACCACTTGTTTCCAGATTCGTGGACAGAGGCACTGATAATCCTCGTACTGAGACCTGGTAAAAATAAATTATGCCTCATACTCCACAAAGTTAATGGAATGAGTGATTAAAAAAAAAAAAAAAAAAAAAGGTCACTTATTATTAATTATTATGTTGCCCTGGAACTGCTAAACAAAACGCCTTTTTATTTTGTCAACACCTGGTTGCTGTATTTTTTGATTTGAAAAGGCGCATGACACGGCATGGAGGTGAGGAATCCTAAATACACTTCAATGGGGTATACAAGATAATCTCCTCGCATTTAATAGGGGTTTCCTCAGTTTGAGTTAGAATAATGGTATCTGAAAGTTATACACTAGAAAACAGAGTACCTCAGAGAAATATACTAAGTGTTACTTTTGTTTGCTAAAGCCATTAATAGGAAAACAAACTGCATGTGAAAATCCGTTATATACTCTTTATTTGTAGATAATTTTTCTATTTACGTAGCATGTAGAACTTCAGCTACAGGTGATAGGTTGTCTCAAAACACACTGCTTCATAACCCGCTTAGAATCATGGTGTTAATCTACTGGTTTCACTTTTCTGTGGAAAAAACAAAGTGCGTTTGCTTTTGCTTTTCCTGATTGATGGAACATGTTGACCCTCAATTTTATTTATATGGTGAATCAGTTGAAGCATGCATGCACGCTAGTTAGATTTCTACAAATTTGATCAATCATCATCTCTCTGGTTTGATCAATTAATCTATTTGAAGGAACTGATGGGTAAATGTCTAAAAATGATAGATATGCTGAGGGTTCTTTCTAATACTCGTTGGGGAGCTGACCATTTATGTATATTGCACTCTACCGAGCTCGTTTTCATTCCTGCTTAGATTATGGCTGTCTAGCTTATTCATCAGCACTGCTCTAAAGGTGCTTGATGCAGTCCATTATTATTCATCTGCCTTGCTACAGGTGTGCTTCACTTAAGCCCTGTCTTCTTTAAAAAGTCTTCTGTAAAAAGTGGTGAGCCATTTCTTTGGAATAGGCAGAAGCAGATACTCCAATGTGGCTTATATTAAAATGCAATTAACTCATCCAACCTTTGTTATGATATCCTCCAACCAGCATGTTAATCAGTACCAAGAACAGCCGAAATCTATTGCTCTGCTAGACATCACAACTCAGCACTTTTTCTCAGTTTTAAAAATATAATTACCTCCAGTCCTTCCTGTTGTTCCATGTTACTACCCCACTTGCCTACAGAAATGCAATTGTTTTGCGAAACAAATTTTATAATATTATAAATAGCGTGAATCCTGAGCTACAGTTTATACAGCTGGTTTTAAAAATGTTAATTCTGTTGGTTGTGCTTTTGTTGTAGGCAACAGAACATACATATTTGGCCTCTATAAGTTCACCAGTATTTTTGTTGAGGAGCTATTTGTTATTAATAAGGTCTTAAGAATAATTATCCCAACCTAATATTTCAACATGCACTGGTTTGCTCGAATTCCATAAGTACCTTACAGGCAATTAGTGACATGTACTCCGGACATCCTGTTGTTTGTGAAATTCAGTAAGTTTTTTTGTAAAAAAAACTACAAGTAATACAATAGTGAGCTTCTGCTGGATCCCCAGCCATTTTAGAATTTCACATAGTGACCGCACTTATTATTTTGAGACCACTTCTACGAACTGCGATGTGTCTAATGATCTTGTCTGTTTCCTTAACTTGAAGAAAATTGTAGTAATAAAAATGGCAATTTAATTGCATTTGTGGATGAACTGAAAGATCTGTAAATTGGCTGGCGAAAAAAAACACGGGACTGTCCAAACTGTTCTTGAGACTGAATTTGATGGTGAAAATAAGCCTAAAAGATCAATAAAACAGTAAAAGTTTTTTGAATCTGGATTAGGAGAAAAGGAGGAAGAAGAAAACACAGAATACAGTTTTCAAGAAAGCTTTGATATGATCCTTAATAAGCTTCTTTTAGACTTGAACAAAAGAACCATTGTTGATATTGAATTTCTCAGCAGATTCTCCTTAACAAATTTATGCAGCTTGCATCCTGAGAATATTACCAGAGCATTTATTTTTTTTGCAGAAAATTTATGCAACTGACATTCAAGAATCTTCATTTGTTGACTTCATTTAAAGAAGTTTTAACTAACTCAAAACAAATTGGACAATGCCAGTGCAGAAGAAATGTCACTATCACAACTTAACAAATTTCTAATACATAAAAATCTTCAGGACTTATATCGTAACATAAGTATTGGCCATAAAGTATATTTATGTATACCAGCAACAAACTGTGCTGCTGAAAGATCATTTTCTACACTATGAATAATCAAGTATTATTTGAGATTCATTCTTTCTAAGAGAGATGGCTGTTTTAGCATTTGGAAAAGACTTTGCTATGAAACTTGATTTTCAAAATTTTATTAATATAATTTTGCTCTTATTAAAGAAAGACATAAGCAGTTTCATGTACTATTCTGTCACTTGTTTTATTAATTTCACATAAGTTAGCTTAGTAGATAATATAATCTCTATATTACACTTTCAAATCATTATTTTCCGTTAATATCTTTTATATGTGTTTTTGAAAGATCTTTGATCATACATAGACAAGACTTTTGACAAGACTATAGGGTTTCAGCTTTGTATTATAATTCCTAAGCTAGCAGTTATTTAAATATTTTGTGCTGGGCATTGTTTCTACTACTGTCGATGAGATTTAAAAAATCTCTTCCATGATGCAGCCGACTGAATTTATTGCAATTCAGTTTTTACTGCTACTCATTGTGATCATATTTTATGTCCCATAAATGGTTCTTTACAAATCGTATGGAAAAAAGTAATGTTTTGTTACATTCTGTAAACAAGCAAACTTTTTATTAGTAAAGAACAGTTCAACACTACAATATGTATTGTAACATAAAAGTAATAGAGTTGTCTTTTAATTCAAAATGATTTTATTTCATAAAACTTTTATAATCTTTTTCTAATTTTTTGTTCTTTTTTTTGAAAACCATATTTTCTTGGATGTATTTTATTTTCAAGGAAGATTGGTTAAAATTTCAACTAGGAAACCTTTACTATTATTACTATTATAATAGGACATGGCAAATTATGTCCATATTTTTAATTCCTGTATTACTAGTTTTTTCCAGTGATGTAAATGTTTAAATACATCACTTTTTATATGGTAATTATTAAATTATTATTATTATATATATATTTTTTTTAAAGAAAAATTATGTTAATCACCAGAAAATACAGGTTATTGATATACAGAATATTTTCATAGAATAAAATAAACCCAAAGTCAAATAAAATCCATTTATTACTTTCTTTTATAATAACACTTTAATCAATCAGTAAAATTTGCTAAAACTAATCCTGCAAAAATTAAAATAAAACTGGCATATTTTTATACTTTTTTTTTGTAGTTGTGTATGTCAAGATAAATGCATGAATTAATTGAATTGCTAGTTAAAACATGTTTGTTCCATAGTTGCGCCTGAACTCATCTTTTAACAGCAAAAATGAAGTGAATATTTTGTTAGTTTATCTATTACTTGTATCTGTGAATAATCTTTATTAACTCATATTTTAAGAAAAATGCCGACATTATCTTCTCCAATCATCAAACTTATTTAAATGTTTTTTGTGTCATTAATAATATCATAGATATTACTTAATTCCATAATTAATAATTAATCAATTATTAAAAATAATATTAATATGTTTAGTCATTGATTAAAAAAAAAATCCTTTTTCTTTGATTACATAATATTATTTTTATTTTCTCCTAGTTATTCATAACTCAGAATAGAAATTTTACCTGAAAATTTACAAGTGAATTTATAATGTACGTTTTCTCTCAAGTCTGTTTTGTTAACAACATGTAAAACAAAGTTTATTACTTTTTATATTAACTTTTTAAAAGTAGTATTTAACAGGCATGATAAATTTTTTATCTTGATTATAGTAATAATCAACACAAATAATATAAATAAATCAAAAAAAATTTTTCCAATAATTCAAAACTGGCGCGTTATATGAACTACAAATATTTTTATATTTTCCTGTTTTAAACAGAGAAATGCAAATGCACTAACAATGAACATCTAGAATGGGAACAGTGAGATAGTTCATGTCAAGAAACAATTCTCTTTGCTCTAGTTTTGTATAAATTATTAAACCTTTAAAACTTTATTAGAACAGGAAAAACACAATTTCAGAAATAAAAACTTCTTTGCACCGATCCAAAAAAATATTTATGTTAAGGAACAGATATGTGCATCCATTATAGGCAATCATGTTAAAGAGAACTTAACTCTGTATTTAAATCAGGTGATGGTTTTTAGAAATCGCGTAACTACTGTCAACATGCAGTGTGTTGAAAACAACTTTTTCCTATTTATTGTTGTCCTTCAGATGAATCATAACTCATGTAAATAAATATATATATATATTTATGTAGCAGCTGATTTACAAAGACAAAATTTGACCACTAGACCAACATGGTGGGTTAGTAATCATTCTTGTTTAAGGATTCTAACTCATTATGTTGCTGAAATTGAATTTTCCCCTAGATTTCTAAATAAAATATATCCTAGTAATAGTTTTTGATGCCATTTATTTTTTATATTAGCTTGCAAGAAGAAAATTATTCCTTCTACAGTATGTATCATATTAGAAAGTGAGATTAAATGTAACATTTTTATTAACATACAACTCTTCATGACAGTCTAAATTTGACCATGAGTACTGAAATACATGTTTAAAAAATCTGTTTAGCAAATAAATTAATCCATTCTGTTCAAGTGTCATCAAAGTTATTAAAGAAATACTTAAAATACTGGTTATAAACAAATTTAAATTTAAAAAAATAATTTTTTGAGTTATTTGTTGTTCAATGCATTGTATTTATATTACCTAAAGTTAGAATGATAGTTTTACTATTATTTGCTAATAAAACAGAATTGAAATAATATTTAAGTTATGGGATTGATGTAATTTTTCTAATTATTGTGCGTTAACATGAGTTTGTTTTATTAATGGTTGTTTTAATTAATTTTATTTGCTCATAAATATTTCTGATACTTGTGAATTATCTATTTGACATTAGAGTCTAAAAAGGGATTCAGTTGAGTAACTGGTTTGAGGCCAGTCAGATAAAGACTGTTATGATGATTTGTGTAATATATTGTTTAGCCATAGAAAAGATGACTAGTTTTTTATAGTAAGACTGCAGTGGACCAATACATGAAAAAAGAAACAGCAGTGGATTAGAATAATTTGAAGATGCACAGGGAAAGTATTCACAAAATAATATTAAAGGTCATGGCGCACAGATTTGGCTATATACAGATGGCTATAGCGTACAGATTTTGTTTTCTAGATAGAAGATTAATGATAAAACACAATCATAAGTTTGAATTTGTTGAGATGTTTTCTATGAAATATGAAATTAAATAAATCAAATAATAATAATGAAATATTAAGATGTTTTCTATAATAATCAAATTTGAGAATTTATGACAAATTCTCAGGTAATTTATATTATTAACTGTTGGAAGATTATAATATGGAAGAAGTGGTCACAATTGCGATTCATCATTTTTTCAGAAAAATAAATTAATTGCGAAATAGACATTAAATTTAATTTTGTTATCCTCTCAAGCACAAAAATGAATAAGAAAGGCAAAGGATTTAGGGCACAGATAAAACTGTATAATGAGATGAATCTAATTAATTCTCTCATCACAATTAAAATTGTTTATCAGTCAAACAGACTTCTGTTAACTGTTAGTAAAAACAAACTGGAATATATATGATTCAGTCTATCAAGAAATTACCAAATCATCGCTATTTTCTGCTTAAAGCAACCCATAAATATCATTAATAGATAAATGAAGTGGACAATTCCTAAGTATTATATGTTCAAGATTATAGCCATTTTGACTCTGATCATATTATCCTCAAGTGCTCAGATTTCACAACACAATTATCTGTGCAAATTTATTTGTACTCATTAAATATTTTTTACAGTTATGTTACATGTCACACATTCTAAAAAAAAAGGTGCCATAACCAATTTATACAGTGACTGTAAATCCACAAAAATTTATTTGTGATTTTTAATTACAAATAATCTTGTATGAAAGAAAATTATTCTTTTAGTTTCTAAATTTTACTCGTCTAATAGTTTTTTAACCAGAATTTGTAGATCTTGTAAAAGTATAATATGAAATGGAAAATATTTATAATAAGGCCAGACAGAAATGTAAAATACAAGTATTATTTTCATTTCTATTAACAATTGTTGAAAATAAAACTTTTTGTATTATAATTTGTTTTTAAAAGATTACCAATATTTTGTACATAAAAATATGAGTATAATCTATACGTACAATTTTTTTCAATAAAAAACTTGTAGTAAGGGAAAGTAAGTATATTAAGGTTCATTGGTTACATAAAAATAAACTATTTTAAAGAAGGTCCTGTTATTACACAGCCTCATAAAACTTGGTACATTTGAATAGTTTTCAACGTAAGCAATTATTGCTTGTTGCTTAATATTAATTTAATCACTGAGCATAACAATATCGATCAAAATAGATATGTATAATAAATTTAGAACATTTTATATCCATATTTAATTAATATTTTTTTATATTTTTTATTATTAATATTTTTAATTAACAGGAACTGTATTGTATATAGAAAATATCTTTTAAAAAAACCAACTATAACTAAATAGACACAAATAAAAATTTTTATTTTATGAATAAGTAAGTCAATATATGTAAGTTTAAGTTTGAGCATAAATAAAGATTTCTTCCTTATTTTATATTTATTCTACACTAACTAAATTTGTTCCCTATATCTAATTACATATTTTTTAAATAATATTAATTACATTTTTCACAGTTGCACATTAAAGTTTACGTTCACAAAACATGTATGAAATTGGCACAATAATAAGATTTAAATAGAATAATTAATTTAGCACCAACATTTTATTATCTTTGTATGTAATAAGATATTACAAATAATTATGAAATATGTTATAAAACAGCAGAACTGTTAACAGTATATTAAACTTTTCTTTAAAGCACTAAAATAATTTACAAATATAGTTTATACTACACAACTACTAATCATTATTTTATATAATGGTAATAATAATGCATTTCTCAAAAGAAAAGAAAACATGTAGATTTATTTGATGTGATTTTTTTTTCGCTAATCACATATTACTCAGTGTTTAAAAATCCATTCTACTTCTACACTATCAAGAGTAAACCTCTACAAATTATATTATTATGTGTCTTGTTATTAGATATTTTTAAAATTTTCAACCAAAAAATATAAATAAATGATTGTTGAGTTATTTAAGAGAAAGTAATAAATTCCAAAAAAAATTATTTTCATACTTTAGAAATGATCAATAAAGTAAAATATTTACATCCAATCTTATGAAAGGATGAGTAAATATAAATTTTGAAGAAATTTAGTCCTTCTTATTTATTTAAAAATACATTATACAAGTGCTTGCTATCATAATTTTATTAAAATTTACATCATTACTGCATCTATAGTTATAATAGCATTCAATTTATCACTGTCAACTTGCTAAAATTTCATTAAATTTATTTTCTATCTTCATAAATTATAAAAATAAAATAAGTTGTTAAATTATGTTTTTGTATTTCATTGCCCGTTTAATAAATGTTCTTGCAGATTTTTTTAATAAAAATTTATAATAACTTAGTATTATTTGTAATTTGTTTGTTGCATGTGTTTTACTCATTTTAAAACCAAGTGGCAACATATAAAACTACTCATATATTAATAAAATATATATGATTTTGTATATATATATTTTTTATGTACACCTACAGTAGCTTAAACAGAATTTATAATTTTATTTATCAGATATAAAAATTAGAAGTTCTTAAAATAATAAACTCACAGCAAATTAATGTTATTTAGAGTTCTTATTAATTTAATAAAACACAGTCACGTCAATATGCATAACATTCAGAATAACACTTCTTTATTTTGGATTAAAAGATAACATTGCAGCAGCTAATAATCACAGTCTGTTTTATCATATTGATATAATAGTTATATATTGCACAAGATTTTAAAAACGCTGGTTATAAATATTTGTTAAAAATCAAACACAACACTACATAAAAAAGTCAGTCACTTTTGTAATGTTCATTATATGCAACAAAATGTATTATTAATTAATTAACTTATTGGTTCTTAACTTTAGAAAAATTTACAAAGAATTGAAAAAAGTGTTATTTATAACTTTCTTTGTGATTGGCAATCTTTAATACAAATTTAATTTTATAATTTTGTTACATATTTTGTTGGTTCTGGTGGAGGCTCATCTTTTTTCCTTTTATTCAACTTATCTTGAATTTCTTGCAATGACATTCCTTTAGTGTTTGGAACAGCATACCAGACAAAGATGCAGGCGATACCACAAGCTGTTCCAAAAATTCCAAAAGCAAAATGTGTGCCGAGTTGAATGCATATGTTAGTGAAGAATTTTGTTACAAAAAATGACAATAGAAAAGTAAATGATGTTATTACAGCAGAAGCTAGCGCTTTCATATTTGGTGGAAACATTTCACCCATGACAGCCCAAGGAAGGGGTCCTAGACCTGGAATTAAAAAATAACAAATTTTATATTGAGAATTGCATAGAAACTATACATTATTAGAGAGCTTACAATGTATTTATATGCCATTAGCCTTTCTTTTTTCTGATATTTTTAATTAAGAAAGAGGGTTTAGGCGATATTTACATTTAGTAATTTACTACTGCTTATGGTTTAGGCCATGTTTAGGTTTAGCTGCCCTACAATCCAAGCTGCAATAATAAATTCTATAATTCACTATTACAATACCAGTGACTAATTTTATACATGTAAAGAAAAAGGATCATTCTCTATTAACTTATTTTTGTAGCTGGACACTCCATCATTCTACAGCTATGCAAGATTCCAGTCATCATAGACTCAGAAACTTGCTTCAAAACTGTCTGCCTTAGCCTTCTCTAATAACATTTGCTAGAGGTAGAAATGACAAACTTGCATATGTAAATTGTGATATGTAATTCTTACAAACTCACAAGTGGAAATATTAGAGTAATGTTTGGTAATTCAAAGTTTTTTTTTTTTTTTGTTTTCAATAACTAATACACATTTGTGCATCTGTGATGTGTTTAATTAATGTTAAATAAAAGGGTGTTTATAAAAGAACTCCTGAATTCTACTGGAATTCAGTAGTTCTAAGTATAATACGGTTATATTTAAAGTATTTCTTACATGAGTATATATTCTGAACGGGTAAATTCTGAAGTTTTTTTTTTGTGTTTAATACACCTTGATATGTGCACCATCTGTTGCCATGCTTTATGTCCTGATGGTAATCCAGCTTTTCCTGTCTATTCCCTACATTTTGAGTGTAATGGATACAATTGCCACAAAATTCCTCTCCCATAGGTGATGCCAGAGATTCTCTCTGAAAAACAATGCTTTTCACGTGCCCCCACAACAAGAAATCTAAAGGGTTCATGTCTGGGCTTCTTGGTAACCATGCAATCGATCCTCCTCTTCCAATTTGCCTGTTTTTGAAACTGAGTGTTAATGCAGTAAAGACATGGTTGCTGTAATGCGGCGGAGGGCCATCTAGCTGATAGAAAATTAATCCAATTTTTTTTTTTTCAATATTGTCACTCTATGGAAAGAAATCAAGTTTGAGCACATCATAGAAAATATTTCCATTAATTGTGCTTTCTACAAAAATGAACAGACCCAAGATATGGTCATTATCAGTCTGCACTAAAGATTGAGTTTGGGAGAGTCACGCGGTGTTCAATAATTTCAAACAATGGCTCTGATCCCCAAATCTTACAATTGTGTTTCTCTCACAGATCTACACTAATGTGAAATGTTGTGTTATCTGAAAATATGACATTTTTTAGGTGGTCTTTATTTTCAAATGTTAAATATTAAAGCTGCAAATTCCACTCTTTTAACTTTGTCATTGGGTTTGATTTCATATAAAAGCTGTATCTTATACGCAGATTGTCTAATCACCACTTTACACAATGTAGATTTAGGTATTCAAAACTCTATACTGTACCTTGCTAGTGACTTTTTTGGGCTACGGTTACAAGATTGCTAGATCCATTACACATTCTATTAAGATACGGACAGTCTACCTGGTGACTTCCCCTTTAAGACACTGCCTGTTTTCTTAAACCAATTAAACTACTGGAGTATTGTTTTATTCATAGGTACGGCACTGCTATATTCACATCGATAATTACACTGAACTGTGATAACCAATCTTTTTTCAATGAACCAAATCACATACTGAGCTTTCTGCTACGGTATTGTCATGACTAAGCTTAAGACTGCCAACTGGATACTCATTAAAAGTTACACAGTAGTGCAATGAATATTCGCAATGAAAAACTTAATATAATAAACATAATTATGAAAACCGGATGCTTTTAACAGATTTCATTATAATTTTATGGAATCAAAATGTTCTTTTATAAACACTCTGTATATAAACAATACATAATTATAAAAATTGTAAAATCATTATTAAGTTGTATACCATAACATAAAGATTATATTTTCATATTCCATAGACTGAATCCATAGACTCAAAAGAGTATTATACAGTTTACATTATACCTTGGTGAGTCCCTAAAATAGAGAGGTACCAGGTGTTATAGTGTTTTATTTAAATTATAATTGCTACTGCATTATTATTATCATTAAAAAAAGGTTATCATTAAAAAGGTACTTGATGTTTTCTTACCATACTCAATTTTTTAAACCAAAAGCCTCCTTACACAAATCATTTTTTTTTTCAAATTAAGATAATAGTTTCCTACAAAATCATAGTTCAAATCATATAAATGTTTAAAAATAAATATTATTATATGACAGAAATTTTAAATATAAGATGAAATTATAAATCACAGGAGTTAAGTCTTATTACAATAAGTTCTAGCATGTGTAATAAGACATGTTTATTAGAAATACTAGAACATAGTTCATTGCTAGATTCCACTGTAACAATGAACCTGAGTGTAAAAGATTAGAATAAAATTAAAAAATTTCCTTGGGTGTGTTATCTTAATTAATCATGCTTAAATTTCTCCACCCTCTGTTTTGAAAACAGAATAGGAAAATTTTACTTTAAGAAAGAGCAAAACTGAGTTGATTGTAAAGATTTTCATAATAAAAATAATGGCTCAATATTCTTTAAAAAATATTCTATAAATTGTGTTACAAATTATAGTATGGAGAGTTGAAAATGGCAAGTAACAATTAACTTTGAAGATTTATTTATCATAACTCTTTTAAGTAGTTAATGAATATGGCTATTCCAATACACAGTAATTAAGACTCCTAAATCGTTTTCAGTGCTTATTTTTTACATGAGTTTTAAGGCATGTAGAGTCACTTATAGTAATATGGCTCATTTTATAATATGACATACTAAATATGGTTCTTCTTATAATGTGACAGACTAAATTCATAACAAAAGAAAATCAATAGATCTTTATCAATCAATTTACAATACTGGATTAATGAAGAAAACAATTATTCAAATAAAAAAAAAAATATTGAAAAATTTTTTTAAATATAAAAATTTAAATGTCCACTTTACATGTTACCTGAAGACTAAATTAATTTACTTTATTTTTTTCATAAAAGGGACAAAGGAAAGCAATGCTCTTTGAAAACTATTTCCCTTGTATCATAATAAGTTAAATATATAAATATTTCAATTTATAACAATTTAAATAGTTTTTCTCACAATAGATTATTTTTTGGTGAAATAGTTTCATTAGTATTAGTTGAATTCAGTACTAACCCAAGCCATTTTTGAAAGTCAGGTTTCCTTTGGACATTTAAAGTTTAAAATCAAATACACTCCGATTTTACAGATGTGTGAGCAAGTGATTTTCCTGCTTTACTCGTATTAAAAGTTGAAAGCTTATGAGTTTTCTATATTAGATTCTTCATTAAAGTACAGTCAGAGATTTAAACATGTAACTGTTATTTAGATTTTTTCATAAAGATAATAATTAATGAAAATTTGCCTTTTCACAAATTTCCAGTGCAAAGAGATTAAAATATAATTGTAACAGGTTTAACTGCATTTATATTATATACATTGCATTTTATTAATTATTCACTTTAATATTCTAACAAAACCTAATCTTGGAGAATGCATATTATAAGATATTTCGTTATTAATAAACGAAGTAAGAACAATGAATAAATGAAGGAAAAACAATTTTAATAAAAATAGCATAAATACTGAGGTTTGCTGGAAGTACCTACCAAAAATCAGAAGAAAAAGAATTTTTTTTAATGATATACCATTTTATATGTATATATATATTTAAAAAATGACTTTTCTTGGTCCCAATTCCCTATATAACTTAGTAATTACAAGGTTAGGTGATAATTTACTTGAATTTATTCTGCAGCCAAATTATTTTTCTCTATAATGGTTTATTTAATAAAGTATGTGTCCTTAGTAAAGATTATACTGCATTTTCTTATAAACTAATAGTTTTGCTACATTTAGAAAGTCTTAGGAATAGATCCTAGAAATTAATATGAAATAAGGAATCCCCGTTCAGTATAAGCAATTTCTCATAGATTACCAAAATTAAACAATATTGGATGCAGTTCCATTTAATGCAATTGTTATTTACTATTGACTAATAGCTATAGAATTGATTCTACTTTATATATAAACAGTTTATGGAGTTCTTTAGTGAAAAAAATATTAACATACTGTTTATTATTCTTAAAATACCTGTTACACAACAAATGATTTTTAATACGACACTGATTCAAATTCAGTTGAAGATCTTACTACTTTAAGTTGATTTAATAGTTCTCATTATCTCTGGAGTGAGTTAAAGTCTGAAATCTACAAAAGTCTAGTCCCTGACCTTATAGAGCCTAGAAGTTTGGATTAAGAGTGGCTTAATTGTGACATCTGATCGGAGTGCCTGCTATCACATATACTATTAGTTCTTATTGTTGAAAAGATAATGTTAAAATGTTTACTACACCAATTGATTGAAGTTTGCAAGGGAGCAGTGGTTATATTATTTAGGACAGGCAGATAAGTTACAGTTTCAAACACAGGGTAGGCCCTACTCTGTTTTTTTTTCATCTCATATTTTATACTAATTTATTTAAGGCTGTCTCATTCTCGTATCACTATCGGACAAAACCTAGGCTACTATGCCAAAAAATAATTCCCACACATAATCAAGTTTATATAATTGCTGCTCTAGATTGAATAACTGTTCCTTTTGTAGTGGATTGGTTGGAGCTAATCCATACTCTACTATGGTAGAGTTGGGATGTAAGAAATCCTAGGTAAACCCAGCTCAAGTCATCCTCGCAACAAAGCATAGTTCAGTGAATGCAAGGAAAGTTGAATCTTTGTCTCTGGTGATCATCTGATATTTGATGGATTTTGATTTGCTGCCAGAATATCAAAGTAAGTAAATTAATTTCTTGTTCTGCTAATCTTGGTAACATATGAGTAGCAGGAGGACTTGTGAACTACTAAGATGGCAGATAGTGATACATATGCCAGGTTTGATACTGTTTAAGAGTCTAACTAGGTACACTGAGTAATAAGCAAAGACTATATTGCTGCAATAACATGTTTGCAGATATGAACTGGCAGTCATACCTGCTGTATGAAGTGTGTAGCAACTGCTGTCCCATAAGTTGATTTTTATTACACAGTTGATATGTTTTGAAGCTACACTCTCGAGTTTTACTATCTTGAATTTTATTATGGGAGAGGACTTTTTACAATCAAAAGTTATAATGGTATGTTTCAATTGCCTCTAAAGATACTATAGAAAAGTTCCATATTGAAGCTGTGATGTAGATGGGTCAGTCTGATATGGGCAAGGCTCACTGTAGACCATTAACTTAGTTTACAGTTATCAGATAATCATATCCTTTTGAAATAAAAATTAAACAAAATAAATAATCTTTTAACAGATTACTCAAAATATTATTGAAGATGAAATTCAAATTTCAAATCTTAAAACAACTTTAAATTTTAATACCTTAAAAACAGATAGGTTTGATATTAAAGTAAATACTGTAATATCAAGACATTTTTATTTTTAAAATATATGCCATATGAACATTCAAGCTAGTAGATCAAAATCATCTACATGGTGGTACAAAAATTACTTTACTCTACTCCTTCTTTGATGTTATCAAAATAAAATTATAGTAATGATAGAAGCAATACAGAACAAAGGTATTTATAATTCCTAATTATATATATATTAAAAAAAACCAATTATTTATGAGAAATATAGTTTTGATATTGTCCATTATAGTTTTGATATTGAGCATTAAAACACAATTTGTTCTCTTATCTCCTGAGCACAATATAAAAAAAAAAAAAAAAAAAAAAATTACTTGTTGTTAGTTACTGAATTACTAATGCATTTATTTGAAAGTTTATTTACATTTTTAGGATTTTGATTATATCTCTGAATAGCATTATATACTGAAAGGACCTTTACTCTATGTTCTGTAAATAAAAATTGCTATTTTATCTGTTTGCAAAAAATTATATAAAAATGATTTCTTTTGTTCTTATTGTGAAAAGTAATCCTTATATTAATTTATACATTTTCTAACTCCCCAGAATAGAATTATTAAAAGGGAAAACATTTATATAAATAAATGAATAATTATATATGATTGGGCAAAGGAAAATATATCAGGAAAGGGTTAACATTTTTTTATATTTAAAGAACTTATAACTCTTCCATTGACAATTATTTTTTTTAAAAACATTACATGATTAATATTTTATTAAAGAATGGATGTTTCTTTAAGACAATAAGTTTTGGCAACCTGAGAAGGCTCAGTTTTATTAACACGCCACAAACCTTTGTTATCATACAAGCATAAACAAAGCTTCATAATTCCCTCCTTCCATGATGAATTAATCATAAAAAAGACAGGCTTTGATGTTCTTAAATAAATTTGCTTAAAAATGACAAAAGTAATATATTATTTGAATAAATTTAAGTAGCATCAACTGCTGTTATTAGCCAATAATAAATCAACTCTTATCTATTACCTCTTATTAATTCAGCTCTTAAAATAATACTACTCATTACAACTACTTAAAATATGTTTATATATATGTGATATAAACATAAGACTGACCCTTTCATTAAATTATTAAATGTTCACTAACTTAAAATAAATACCTATACTTCTAAAAATGAGATGGTAGGAATTATATTTTTTACAAATTTACTTAACATTAACTATATTGTAAAAAAAAAAAAAAATGTGAAGTTAAAAGAGATTAAAAAAAATCATTAATAATTTATTCTAAACATGCGAATGAATTTGCAAAAGAAAATAATAATCATATATTAAAAGTTTTATTTTGTATCTTGCTGGAAAGTTTAATCTGTATAATTCTCTAATTATATCCATTTTGAATTACCTTTTTTTTATATAAAATAGGCCATGAATTGCAACCACGTATCGTGGAACCAGTGTAATTTCAGCAGAAAAACTTGTTCTGTTGCTTTCACAATCTTAATAATAATATTTGTAGATTCTAAACAAGTCATTTCTGTACAGGTTATGCAAAACTAACATTATATAGCAACATTATTGGGCTATTTTCTAGTTGAACATTCTAGAAATAATATTACAAATTGCACGTACGGATGTACACACACACACACACACACACACACACACACACACACACACAGAGACTTTCTTCTTTCTATGCATTGATCATTTTATTTTTACGGGTTCAATAGCCACAGCCCTATAACACATTATGCTACTGAAGTCTTAGTATTCATAAATATTTAAAGAAAATAAATACTGTACCTAAACAGAAGACAAAAATGTAGAGAACTAAACTGAAAATAGGAACCCATCCTAAGTAAGCAATAAAATCACTATTTTGCTCCTCCAGATAGAAATAAAGTGCCAACAGAGCCTGAAAAATTATTAAAAAAATAAAAAAATAATAAAAAAATGAAAAATGTTATTAATATTTCAGTATTTGGTATTAACTGAATGTATTTATTAATTAAATTATTTTAAATGTACTGAAAATACAAATAAGATTTTTTTATAAATTAAACTAATAAGATTGAAATCTTGAAACCTCATATCTTCATTATTTTTAAGTTGAAGAGTTAATTATGTTGTTGGTTTCTAGAATGATTTTTTTTTTATTTTTAATGTTTTTCTGCATGAATATATTATTGAAAATTTGCAACATTATAAATTTTGTAATCTGGCTGCCATTCTTCAATTCCCAAGTGAATAAATTTGTAAATATGACAAATTTAAAATTATTTTTATTTTAACAGAATTTAGTGTGATATCTTAAAAAACTTATAATCAGTTAACTGAAATTTTATGTAATTATTTCATTTTTGGAGTTTAAATTATTTAATAGAAGGAATTATACTCAAATAGATTTAGAAAAGATTAACAGAAAGTAATAAGCACTCGTTAAGTCTTTACAAGTTACTTAAACATACAAAAAAATTGTAGTGAAAATTCATCAGAAAACAATGCCCTAATTGCAGTTATAAATTTAAATAAAATAGTTTATTAACTCAATAGATTTAGCCAAATATTATACTTTTTTCTCTAAATATCTGTGTAAATTTTTTAAAACTATTCTATCTTCAAAAAAGATAGAATAGTAACCTAACCTTAAAAGAGTAATTTTTTTTTTTTTTTGTCTTCAGTCATTTGACTGGTTTGATGCAGCTCTCCAAGATTCCCTATCCAGTGCCAGTCG